>JAMFTG010000038.1:42500-60000 GCA_023974075.1 Chaenocephalus aceratus | reverse complement strand
CATGGAGTATCTGATGAGTGGAGGTCACCACTGAGCACAACACGATGTCAAAAGAGGGTTTAAAAGTTGTGTTGGTTCAATTTGTTGATGAGAGACGCCGAGCTGCAAGGAATAATCGATTAGTCGTCAAAAGGTAAAAAAAAGTGAAATTCTTGGATTTTTCTGGTTTATTTGACAGAAAACTGAATATTTTTTAGTTTTCAGACAAAATAAGAAATGTCAGCATATCTTCAATGGTTTTGGGAAACACTCGTTTATATTTCATATCATTTAATAATCCAAACAAGTCACAACGGGTTATTCTCTAAGGCAGTGCTTCTCAAAGTGTGGTCCGCGGACCACTGTTGGTCCGTGACCGCCCCCTAGTGGTCCGTGAGCATATTGGTACAATTTCACATTTTAAATAAATGAATAAATTAAAGTTTTACGCAGTCTCGCGGGAATATCTCCGCAATGGAGCGAGTTTAAGTTTCACTTTCGATTGTATGATATAGCCCAGGGCAACACCTTCATCACACATGTTGCCACTTGTTTGTAGCATTGTCAGGCAATTTGTAATCTGTTCTAGAAAAACGATGTGATTTTGGATATTTGTGGAGTTAGGTGGTCCGCGAGTGTTTTTTTATTGGTTAAGTGGTCCTTGGTATGAAAAAGTTTGAGAAACACTGCCCTAAGGGGAAAAAAAGGCAAAATTATTTGGTTTCAGCTTGAAACATTTGAATCTTTTCTGACTTATTTACTCCTTATTGACCGAAAACGGATTATTTTGGACTTTTTACACAAAATAAGAAACGTCAGCATGTCTTCTCTGGTTTTGGGAAACACTAATTAATATATTTAATAATTTAATAATCCTAACGAGTCACGATGAATTATTTTCTACGGGGGAAAAAGGCACAATTATTTGATTTCAAGTTAAAAAACTTCAATATTTTCTGATTGATTTTCTCCTAAATTACAGAATATGAATATCTTTTCAGTTTTGGACACAATTTGACATCTTAAGGCGTAATCTTTGGCTTTGGTAATCAAAAATGTACATGTTTTATGTTTATAATCCAAACAACTAGTCGATTAACCAAGAAAATATTTGATTAGTTAATTTTAAATTAATCGAAAAGTATTACGATTTCAGTTTGTAATTTTTAAAGAATGTAATAACAAAATATTAGATTTTTTTGGTTTTCATTACTCCTATGATAAAAAAACTTATATGTGGAGCTTTGGACAAAATAAGAAATGTCAGGACATCATCTTGGACTTTGAGAAACCCTAAATGTCAACGACTAATCGATTATTCTCCAGTTGCAGAAGACCTTCTATGCAGCATCGTCGTCGTTGTTGTTGTTGTTGTTGTTGTTGAGGTGGAAAACCATCAGACCCATCAGGTGCTCCAGTTTATAACAACAAGCAAGAATTGTTTTTAATGCCATTTGAACTTTAAAGAGATCAGATGAGACGAAACCACAGGAATCACAAAGTGTTTCACGACCAGAGAGCTATAGAATAAACAAGATCTGAACCAAACATGTATGGAGGCTCTACACCCTCCGTACACCCACCGTACACCCTCCGTACACCCTCCGTACACCCTCCGTACACCCTCCGTCCACCCTCCTTACACCCTCCTTACACCCTCCTACAGTAGCTGCATATTTGTTGTGCACCAAAATGCACACACAGGTATTAACAGTAGGCATAACATTGTGTCTGTTCCACGACAGGATAGGCTCCATTTTCTCAGGAATAAGGTGGAAAGGCATATTTCAGTTCGATTAGCATCGACTGAAATCAATTGCAAAATATTGGTTATCAGGCAGGAATCCAGTGTCGTGCATCCCTAAGAAAGGAAAAGAAAGTATATAATGGACCATTCGAGGTCTGATCTGAACACAGACCTTTGGGCGTAACTAACACCTCTTTAAAAAACAAAAGACCCAGCAGCATACTCAAAACTAATACCGGGGAAATACTGAAATGAAGGCATCGCTTCTTTTACTCCCAGTCGAATGTCTGAGAAACTGTTTGTGTTTCTTGGTTTGTGCGCCACTTGTGTTTTCTATAGCTCTGAGATGATAACAACTGTATACAGCACATGTCTTGGTTTAATCGTGTTGTAATACGCAGGATGTGGCTGTTTAGGGCCAGAGAAGGGTTTCAGGGACAGTGTGGATGTTTGGTAAACCGTATATGGTGTACAGGAGTTAAGGCACAGAAGAAAAACAAAGTACTGCTGTGGACGCAATACACATTGTACAATTAAACAGTTTTTTAATGTGGTTGAAATATGATTATCTGATGCCCCTGTCCACTACTGTACTTTGCTTGGCTTCTTGTTGGTACTCTCCAAATTACATATCCCATAATCCCTTGCATTTTTGGATGTTTTTAGGGGCCTTTTTATGAGGTTCTTATCCATAGTCAGTCTACCAACAGTACTGACTATGGATAACGCAAGGGATTATGGGATATGTAGTTTGGAGAGTACCAACAAGACATAGTCAGTACTGTTGGTAGACTGACTATGGATAAGAACCTCATAAAAAGGCCCCTAAAAACATCCAAAATATCATTTTATATTCAAATCTAGCACCAAATAAGGCAGCCTATAGTTAAAACCCTTTAATTGACTGTTATATATGAACTAAATCACCTTCACATTTGTAATCAGAGTGCACCCTGACCTATGCTAATGGATATACATATATATATATATATATATATATCATAAGTTAATCAATTATGAACAGGTTCCCAAAAAAGGAATAGCTTGAGTTTGTGGCAAAAACTTTTTTAGCTTTCCTGCAGGGAATTAAATGAAGAATGAAACGATGCACCTCGAAGGTCTGTGAGCTAAATAAAGTAAAAACGTCTTCTTTTAAAAACTCCAGGAACTATGATAAAGGTCTTAATGTAAAAGAGCTCTTTGTAAGAAGTTACTCTCGTTAAAAAACCGTTAAAATACCAGAGTTTTGCAGCAAAATGTTTATAATTCAGATAAATAATTTGGCAGAAAAGGCCACTAGTTGATTTATTCTTTAGATGGACTTAAAATCAGATAACTTTCTTACTGCAAGAGCCTCTCGTAAAGCAATTACTTCAAGCATTTAAAACACCAACAGTTTTCCAGCAACATGGATGAAATGCACACGAGTAATTTAGCAGAGAAGGCCACTATAGTTGATCTGTTCTTTGGTTGGACTTTGAAGGTGGGGGTTTGGGAGGGGAGGGGCGGCGGACGCCATTTTCCAGATCCACGCTGAAGCCGACCTGCTGGAAGGTAAAGAAGTCTCATCCAATGAATGAAGGGCTTTTGATGAAAACAGCAAATAAAGTGGCGTTGTGCAGATGTGTGTGTTGTTCATGCATGCTCACCCAACACCCCAACACACACACACACACATGCTGGTTGCCTGCTCCGAGAGTGTGTTGTTGCGGCTATAAGGGCCCGTTTCTACACACCAGAAGCAGGAGAAACACATGCAGTCGGGCAGCACCTACTTGTTACAGGGACATGAACATAGACCACAGAACTGTCCTAGATTGTTCAAATTCTTTTCTGCATCCTTCATGTCCTTATTGATTTGGTCCATCCCTTCTTCGATACGCTCCAGTTGTTCTGATTACCAACACATTGTCATATTTCGCAGCAAAAGGACGAGAGCACGTGAGAGAGAAGAAGACAAAGAGAGAGGAGGAGTAGGGACGGGGGGGGGAAGTAGAGAGGGGGAACAAAGGAGAAAAGACAAAAAAAAGACATTGACTGTGACAAGAGAGACATTAAACATCACCACCACCACCAGCACTGGACACTCAAGAGCTCAGAGCCCCTGCTGGTACCTACTTTTCAATACAGGGGCATATCAGCCCACAGCATACTCCTACATCTTTTAAATTTTTCTCGGCATCCTTCAGGTCTGCGTTCACTTTGTTCATGCCCTCCTCCACACGGTCAAGTTGCTCTGGTGAGGACAAAGGCATGAGAGGCAGTGAAGTCAAGTTTTAAAGGCTGCGGGTTTGTTTTACGGGCGGGTTGGCGCTCTACACGCTACGGTGCGAAGAGGCACACACAAGTTGTATGTGGCGAGATGCAGAAGGCGAAGCAGGCACTAGGCATTCAAAGAGAGATTTAAAAAGCGGTCTATTTGTTTTCAATCCCCAGCGTTTTGTTTCCTACCTCCACCCAAAGTGTAGATTGCTATTTGCTACATCACACCCTGTAACCCTGTTATTACACCCCTATTACATTGTTATTACAGCTGTATTACACACCATTACTACGTTTTTCCACCCATGTAACACTTATATTACACCAAATACTACATTGTTACTACACTGATTCAACACCCACACATTTTTCACTATTATTACACCCTATTTCACTGTTCTTACACCCACATTACACTATATTACACTATATTTCACTATATTACACCATATTTACACCCACATTACACTATATTACACTATATGTCACTATATTACACTAGTATACACCCATATTTCACTATATTACACTATATTAACACCATATACACCCACATTACACTATATTTCACTATATTACACTATATTACACCATATTTCACTATATTACCACTATATTACACTAGATTACACCATATTTCACTATATTACACTATATTACACCATTTACACCCATATTTCACTATATTACACCATATTACACCACATTACACTATTAACACACATTACACCATATTACACTATATTACACCATATTAACACCCATATTTCACTATATTACACCATATTACACCACATTACCTATATTACACTATATTACACTATATTACACCCATATTTCACTATATTAACACCATATTACACCACATTACACTATATTAAACACTATATTTACACTATATTACACCATATTTCACTATATTACACTATATTACACTATATTACACCATATTTCACTATATTACACTATATTACACTATATTACACCCATATTTCACGATATTACACCATATTACACCACATTACACTATAATTACAACTATATTACACCATATTTCACTATATTACAACCACATTACACTATATTACACCCTATTGCAACCACATTACACTATATTACACTATATTACACCATATTTCACTATATTACACTATATTACACTATATGACACTATATTACACTATATTACACCACATTACACTATATTACACTATATTACAACTATATTACACCCATTACACTATATTTCACTATATTACACTATATTACACTATATTACACTATATTACACTATATTACAACCCATATTTCACTATATTACACTATATTACACCACATTACACTATATTACACTATATTACACCCATATTTCACTATATTACACATACACCATATACACGATATTACACTAGAATATAGTACACCCATATTTCACTATATTACACTATATTACACCCATATTTCACTATATTACACATATTACACCACATACACTATATTACACTATATTACACCATTACACCACATTACACTATATTTCACTATATTACACTATATTACACCACATTACACTATATTACACTAGATTACACCATATTACACCATATTACACCCATATTTCACTATATTACACTATATTACACCACATTACACTATATTTTCACTATATTACACTATATTACACCATATTACACCCATATTTCACTATATTACACCACATTACACTATATTACACTATATTACACCACATTACACTATATTACACATATTACACCATATTACACTATTTACACTAGATTTATACTATATTACACTATATTACACTATATTACACCATATTACAAACCCATATTTCACTATATTACACTATATTACACCACATTACACTATATTTCACTATATTACACTATATTACACCATATTACACTATATTACACTAATTACACCACATTACACTATATTACACTATTACACCCATATTTCACTATATTACACTATATTACACCACATTACACTATATTTCACTATATTACACTATATTACACCATATTACACCCATATTCACTATATTAACACTATATTACACCACATTACACTATATTTCACTATATTACACTATATTACACCATATTACACGATATACACTATATTACACTATATTACACCACATTACACTATATTACACCACATTACCCACATACACTTACACTATATTACACTATATTACACTATAGTACACTATATTACACTATATTACACTATATTACACTATATTACACCACATTACATTACACTATATTACACCACATTACACTATATTACACTATATTACACCCATATTTCACTATGATTACACCCATGTGTTACACTATTGTTACACCTGTAAACACCTATATTATACCAATGTTACGCTGTTATTTCACCTATATTACAGCCATATTACACTGTTGCTACACCTATTTTACACATTAATACACCCATATTACGCTACTATTACACCTATATTACACTGATATTTCACCCATTTTACACAAGGACAAAGCTTGTTTATGACTGTATCCCCCAGGACACAGAAACCATTTAAGGGTTAAACAAATTTACATCAGTGGGAGAAGCAATAGAGCATTTGAAGCAATTGAATCAACGAGCAACAAATCATGAATGAAGTGCAATTGAAAGCCCCGTTTGGGCACGAGAAGCGGCTTCCTTACTGGTGGATAGGAACAGCTATAAACAGCTCTGGTTCAAGGTCAGATCCTCTCTCCTAATGGTTATAGGACAGGATAGCAGTCATCTCCATCAGTGGGAAGGGGAGGAAATACTGCTAAGGTGCAGAGGACACAGACGGTCATACCACACTGGCTGCAGATTTACAGAAATGACTGCCGCTGATTGTTAAAGGGATGGTTTTAAATTGGGTACATTTCTCTAATCGGTGCATTACCTACAGCTTTGGTTTTAAATACGCAGACAGGAGTAGCAGCAGGAAGCAAATACTGTGGATGCAAAACACATTTTAGCAACCCTTAAACAAAGGATCACCAAATAGACAAATGTGAGTTTAAGTGGCAAAATATATTTAGACTATTTACACTGGTTTACCTTGCCTTAAAACAGCTTAACAGTCTATCTTTAAATCTACCAGACTCCATTGACAAAAACAGTTTACCTCACAGAACACACAGTTGCTGATCTAACGCTGCTTTTTTTAGTTAGTTCCAAGACACGAATGTCACATGACAACATAACCAAACTACCTACTGTGGCATGAGTAGATTTGCAGCCCCCTTATTCTGCAAGGTAAACTATTTTATTCCAAGGAGTCCGGTGGCTTTTCAGAGAGCATTGAACTGCTTTAGTTTCCCGTTTGACAAGGCTGTCTGACTTCAGGTTAAGAGATGAAAATATACTAAATATAGCTAAAATATAAACTGTTTTTTTACGTGTTTAAAATTAGTTTTGCCACAGCAGGATAACGCTTAGCTTCTGTGCTCGTATTTCTGTCTGTTTCTCCAAACTTGGCCATCTACATACACTGACTGTTAGGGGTGTAACGTATTCGTATCCGAACCGTGACGTACATGCAGTCACACAACGAACATGCCTTTTTTTTAACGGGTGGGAAAAAAGTCTGTCATTCAGGGCAGTATCCACTACACTATTTATAATCCAGGGGGCGGTATTGCGCCTAAAAGCTGTTTGCCAGCCGCCCTTAAACAACAAATGAAGAAGAAGAAGAAGAAGAAGAAGAAGAAGAAGAAGAAGAAGAAGAAGAAGAAGAAGAAGAAGAAGAAGAAGAAGAAGAAGAAGAAGAAGAAAACGCCCTTATGCAATAGTAGAGGACCCTGGCTTGTATTGATTGTGATTGAAAGTGATTGAAACACTCTCTTATTATTTATTTTGTAATATTTTCAAGACATTCTTTTTAGTTTTCCAGTTTGATGAAACCTTTTTGTTTCAGCCATGATAGATAATACGGCCATCTGAGTGTGTGTGGTACTGTTTGTGGTTTGTTTTTAACTGTGTAATAAAGTTCATTATTCAAAATGTTAGAGTTCCTTATTTTTAGACTGAAACTTGAAAAAACAAACCTGGAATTATACATCTGGGACTTTGTTTTGCTTTTTCTTGTTGTACCGAACCGTGACCCCCAAACCGAGGTACGAACCGAACCGTGAATTCTGTGAACCGTTACACCCCAACTGACTACTCATAGGAACCTTGAACAACCCCACTTCAAAACCTCCAAACTATCCCTTTAATTTAATTTAGCCTGATAGTAAATCAAAACCTAAGCTGCGAACCCATCTGCTGGGTTCAGATCAGTTACTAAACCCGGCGAGTCATCTATAGCCAATCCCAAAATATAAGACGGCAACGTTTGTCCTCGGGAGGTCAAATAATCAGTGCCATCATCTCATGTAATACAGACACAGAGAGTAAACTAATTACTAATATATCAATTCTCACGGCATTTCGTGTTATAGTCACAAAATAAATGTAATCTATTGATTCGTAACGTATTTCTGTCCGGTCGGGTCCTGGAAGACCGGAAGCTGTGGGGTTCATAAAAACATTGTCTTACTCAATATCAAGCCACGATTATTGTTTTTATTTTAAATAGTATAATGTCGGACTTTTTTTGCCGTCCGTGAGGAAATGGGGCTCCGAGCCGCAGAATACTGAAATCTGTATTTAAAAAAAAAAAGATTTCTTCTAATTTGTTATTATTTGGTGTATGCACGAAACATACTACCAATAGAAATACATTGCTTTTAAAATCGTTCCGTGTAACACGAATCAATAGATTACATGAGACTAGACTAACACGAAATGCCGTGAGACTGGGTTGAACATATAAGCAAAAAACTAAGGAAACAAAGAAATGTTCTACAGGCTTCTCTTTACTTCACTTTAATTTGATTTAAATCTCTTTCTTCCAGTTAAAGGTGGGGTAGGTAAGTTTGAGAAACCGGCTCGAGATCGCTAGAATTTGAAAATACACAATCTGCCACTTCCTCACAGAGCCCCTCCTCCAACACACACGATCGCGCACATGACCAATGAGGGCACGAGATAAGTTTGTGCCCTGATGGAAGGCTGACAGGCACGTAGGCCATCCAGTTACTTTAGCCGGGCCGGCTAAACGGATTGGATGTACTTTTACGGCTTCTACAGATGACATTTTTTTATGGATTTGTTGTCAAAGCACTTCAGATATTCATTGCTATCGGGATGTTAAGAGCATTCCATGGAATATAACAAAAAGTGTATCTCGAGCCAGTTTCTGAAACTTATCTACCCCACCTTTAACTGGCACTAGAAATGACTTCGCAATCAGCAGTTTATTGGAATAAACATGATTGATGTTGTAGGATAATGTACACATTTTCAAAGAAATGTAAACAAATATATAAATATTGTATTTCTATTTTATTTGTTCGTATGTTCGACATTGTACTTAAACCTCTCATGTTTTAATAAAAATATTTGTGATATTATTGTATTTGATATTATTTAGATTAAAATAGAGCAACTGTTACAAAACCCAATTCCCTTCTGGATAAATAAATGATTGACTCTGATTACACTACAGCAAGAGCTGTTTCTGACACTGAGTGCAAATATGACATCCGCTAAAAGCTGAGGAGAGAGGATCAGGAGGAAGGATGAATTTTCAGCTAACCGTACGTTACAGTAGACGACGACTAAATGGCCTTTTAGCAGTAATCCCATGCAGAGGGAAGGATTGTGTGGAGAGAGAACGTGAGAGGAAGAGAGAGAAATTGTTTATCTCCTCAGCTTCGACCGGTCCTTTGAGGATTACCGTGTGAAAGACTTAACCACTTATGAACTGATTCACATCAACCAGGAATAACTAAAACAAGCCTTTTTAAAAACAGATATAATGTTGTTTAGCTCGGAGCAACACAGGTGTGGTTTGTGAAATCTTTCACAAGCAATAATGGCTTTTTTTTGTTCGTGCCCTTTCCCTTCCTTTTTTTCAGTCTTTTCTAAATAATTAAAGTAAACTAAAAGCTAGCAGCAGCTTTGATACAAAAAGGTTAAATGGCATTGTTTAGTGTGAACAGAATCAGTTTTCAGGGTATTGGTTTTCAGATTATCTTTGGACATATAGCGAGACTAGCTGTATCCCCCTGTTTCGAGTGTTTATGCTAAGCTAAGCTAAGGGCTACCTAGCTCTGGCACTCTATTTAATGTACAGACATGAGAATATTACAGATCTTCTATTAAAACTTACAATAAAACAGCATATTTTTATAATATTAATTAAACTAAAACAGTCAGCAGTCATCCGTATAGAAAGTAATTTGAGGATTAGCTGTTCTCACTTACTGTTTTCAGTGTTTGTGCTAAGCTAACCGCTAGCTAGCTCTGGCTCCATATAGGCGATACATTTTCAGCAAGACATCAAATAGGCATATCTTCCCAAATCTCTAAATATTCAATATGTCAAGAAAGACATTGGAGTATTAAATGCTCTAACTAGTGTGTAAATTATTAAAATAATGATTCCCAGTGAGTAATGAACCATCCTGTACCTGAAGAAGCTTATTATTTACGTCTGTTTTTCCTTTCTGGCATGTCGAAATGTGAGATAGATAACACCATCACACTATTAGCTTTATCCTAGTTGTAAGCACTTTGATTCCCACTTCTCACTACCTTCTTTTTAATGCAAAAAGCAGCATAGGATTATGGGTAATGTAGTATTTTACACAACATGTTTTCCCAGACTCTAAACTCAATTAACAAAAATATGTAAAATATGATTTTGGAGATTTTTCAGAATGCTGAAAATGTTAATTGGCTCAAATAAAAGAGAAAAACATCTCCTCCAGTGTGTGTGTGTGTGTGTGTGTGTGTGTGTGTGTGTGTGTGTGTGTGTGTGTGTGTGTGTGTGTGTGTGTGTGTGTGTGTGTGAAGGGCAGAGGGATTAGTTACACTCTAGTTTACAGCTCAACAAGATAGTATTAATTACCCCAGGCGTTTTTATTTTCTTTCATGGCAACATAAGAGAGATTTCTTGAGGTAGATATCCTATCCGTCCTTTTTGAAACATGGATAAATAGAGAGGATGAAGACAAGGAAAGAGCTTCGTCATTACTGTGAGAGACGTCACGAGACAGAGTGGAGGATCGGGTTGAGAGGACGTTTTCTGAGAGGTCATTTCAATCTGTGAATTGATTTCTGTATCAGCCTCGTCTCCTAAAGATTAAGTAAAACAAAATGCATCGTTGATTATGTTTCCAGGGAAATCTCTCTTTTCCGTAACAAACACGCTTATACATTATCCACACCAGGACCTTTTACTAGGGATGTAACGATATATCGAATATCGCGGCAAAGAAATGTCTCAATACCGCCGTGAGACTGACAAAATCTACCGCTATTTTTTTTTAAAAATAATTTTATTTTTTAAACCTTTATTTAACCAGATGTCCCATTGAGATCATCAATCTCTTTTTCAAGGGAGACCAGTCCAACATGGCAACATAAACCAACAGATAACACAAAAGCACATCGTATTTACAGGGCTACATGTACACACCTCGAGACACTGACAAGTACCAACAGTATATTTATATCTCGCCCTGTCAATACCGTCGTTCACCTTCTTGGCAACAACTGTATTGTTGTTGAAGAGGTAGAGAGACAATGCTCAGTTTGACCCACTGCTGTCGCCCATGGCCAAAGCATGTGTCTCCGTCCCAGCAACACCAGTACCAAGCAAGAGAGTTGTTTCCACAGCAGGGGGTTTTGCAAACGCCCAAACATCCCAGCTTCTACCTGGAAATGTGGACGTGCTCATATTCCTAAAAGATAACCTTGATGACGCCGAGTGAGAGAGTTAGAGTTGAGTTACTAAAGTGAAACTTGATTTATTCTATTGCAGGGTCTGATTATTATATTGTTGACACTTTAAAACACTATCCTACTAAAATGCTGTACAAATCAGATTAAGAAAAACAAATTCAAGTTAAATTCAAGTTTATTTTTCAATATCGCGATAGATATCGTACCGTGGACTTTTTATCGCGATATTATCGTACGGGGAGTTTTTGGTATCGTTACATCCCGACCTTTTACTGAATCTAACAACTAAATGCGGTAGTTTTACTATCTAAACATAACGAGATTTGTTGTTTTTGTTTTGTTTGGATTTACATCATTAACCTTGTGTTTAAAACGTCGATCATATCCCAGGAGAGTAACTAAAGGAATGCGATCCATATCTTTTTGAAACAAGGATAAATAGAGAGGATGAAGACAAGGAAAGAGCTTCCTCATTACTGTGAGAGACGTCACGAGACAGAGTGGAGGATCGGGTTGAGAGGACGTCTGCTGAGAGGTCGTTTAAATCTGTGAATTGATTTCTGTCCTGCGCTAACAGCAGTGTGAGGAGAGGGGACGAGAAAAGAGACAGGCTATCTATTCCTCTGACAGGACAATTAGGATGCTCTGTGAAGCGGATCTGTGCGAAGAGACGAAAGTGTCTTTTTACGAGAGGGGTAACCAATAAAAGCATCCGGGCTTTGAAGGGTTATCTTTAAAGGTGTTGCAATACAACAACTAATTACCTGAGGTACGCTCGCACAGGGAAGAACCGTCAACCGGATGACTTTCTACTTTGCTCGTGAAAGGATTCGTGTTTTCCTTCAAAACGAACTGGATAGGTTTTGGGAAATCTGGAAAACCTTTGTCGACTTCCTGGAGCTAGTCGTCTACAACACGACGGGGGAATGAAGACACTTGAATATTATTTGGGCTTCTATTTTCTTTTCTTCTTTCTTTCTTTTTTCCGTTCTGCTTGTTTTGCTGATCGTATGTAAAGTCTGTCTTGTTTATTAAGTGTCATATATGCAGAAAAACTAATAACGAGATGTTTGAGACAATGCAACACGATTACTTTCCGGTACTATCGGATTGCTTTAAATACCAAATAAATGCTCTCATGTCTCCATTTCCAACCATAGAGTTCATGTTTTCAACTTGGTATGTCCGTCTCTTTGTCTTTGATTTTGATTTGATTTGATATACTTTAGTAATCCCCGTGGGGAAATTATTTCTCTGCATTTGACCCATCCTAGTGTTAGGAGCAGTGTGCTGCCATTTTGAACGGCGCCCGGGGAGCTGTGTGGGGAACGATGCCTTGCTCAGGGACACCTCGGTAGCACCTGGTCTTGCCGGGACTTGAACTGGTGACCTTCCAGTTGCCAAGCCAAGTCCCTATCGACTTCGCCACCACCGCCCTCTCCTTTGTTTCTCAGCGGTGTCACCGGTCTGATTTGTATATAAAATTGAGGAACGAAGTAGCAATGGCCGAGGATGAAGCCATTACATTTCGGAGCAGATCTGAATCGCGAGGCTATTGATACTGATTCATGTTTTCCGTCGCGTCAAGTGATTTGTCTCCGTGTTGAAGCGAGACTCGAACGATGCTTCTAGGGCAAGATGTGGGAAAGACACACAAATAAAACCCGACCCGATGAAGTATAAAACCGATTAAATGAAGGTATGTTTTGCATGGTCTTCCTTTTTTCTTATCTGACACTATTTGAGGTCCTGTTTCTCAAAGCTGGTCCACTTTAAAGCAACGTTGAGCCCATACATCACAACCCTTAGGAGAAATACCTTTTCATTATCGCAGTGGATGAAGTTATAGCTTGGGCGGGACTGAAGAAGACGTCAAACAGTAACATATATTGACCACCAGCTGACCTCTGACCTCTGACACGGCAACCAGGTCGCAGAGAGCAGATAAATCAATGCTTTTAGCACGACTGTTGGTTTATGGTGAGTAAAAGTCCATCTATGATCAGCCTGCTCTCCTAATGACTACGTCGTCAAGCAAGACAAATGCATTGTTGATTATGTGTCATGGGAAATCACTCTTTGATATTGACGTAAACATATTTCTAATCCAACGTTGATTTGTTTAAATATCACCGTAATGATACTTTACTGAACCTAACAACGCGGTAGTGAAAATATCTTGAGCCGATGTACTTGCACTTGCACTTGTCGTCCACCGGAGGTATCATATCCTGTAGCTATAATATAGTAGCATTAGCTCTGTATATATGCATGTGTCTGACAAAGCTATAAGCATATCAGGGTACTTATAGGGAGGCGAAGCAGAAGTCACATCCATTATAATCATTGTATCCACATCAGCGACTTTTAAAGACTCAGAGAAATAAACTGTTATAGTGATTATAAAAGCATAAAGGTCGTTATGAACGCGTCTGCAGCGTTACACAGGACGTTACGAGAGAGACTTTCTCTCTATAACTTACCTCCCTGCTCATCCAACATGACCAGAGTCCTGATGCCGGCATCTTTACTCTGAGAGACGGGGAGAAAGAGAAGGAGAGAGCAATGAGTGAGACGGATCAGTGAAGGGGAACAGAGCAGAGCCGTGAGACGGCAGAGGGTCGCATTGAAGTCTGAAATCAATCGGTTTCTGATCTTATAGTGAATCTCAACAATATATTCCAGGTCTCAGATATAAGATAAGACTTTATTCGTCCCGAAGGAAATTGCTGTTCCAGAGTTACAAAAATACAATAAACACTGCAGCATAATAATCCACACGGCAGCGTCGCGTTGAAGCTTGTCGGTGGGCGTGTCTGAAACTCGACCAACAACCAATCACAACCGGACACACAAGCACGCGGTTTGATTGGCTAGCGCTTGTCCTGGCATATGATTTGATTGGCTGGCGCTTCCGTCGACACTTGAAAAGTTGAACTTCTCTCAACTTTCGAAGCGACCAACAGAGGGGACCCACAATGCAGTTGGGCAAAGCGTGAAGTCACCCCATTCAAAGCGGATGGGGTGAAGCAACGCACGCTGCCGTGTGGACGTACCGTAACAGAGCAATTCAATAACTACAGGAAACACAGACGGTCACATAATGAATGTACATATTAACATTATTTAATATGTAGTAGTGCAAAAGGAACGTAGTGGTAGTTATGTAATTGCACGTTATTTATCGAACATTAATAATAATAATATGGTACATGTTATATAGCAGAGTTTTGTAATATACAGTATACAGAACATACAGAGAGCATCCATAACACGACATCCCTCCACTGCTGTACGAACAGACATTTATGAAAAATCAGTGAATAAAAACACACATGTTTTACATGACGTGACCATTTCCAAACAAAAGCATATATTTACAACAAATAATTCTGCAAGGTAATCAGCCCTTTAGATATTTACTAATACGTATAGAAATACTGAGGTTTTACATTTAGCAAAATATGATTATTTAGTTTTTTTAAATAAGAAATATTGCTTTGATATCCGTCTGTTAAATATGAAGCTGCAGCCTGCCGCCGGTTTCCTTAATTTAACATAACATGGAATTTATCTGGCATTATTACTGTACTGTATGAGTCTTTGCATTTTGGGCAATAATCAGGATTAATATCATTAATATTAATACTTTTAAAGTGTTTGTCTGAAACACCAAACAGATCATGGCAGCATTACCCATAATCCCCTCTGTTTCAGCCCTGTTTCCAAAGTGCTGATTCTCTGTCTGTTACTTTAGATGAAAATAAGGAGCCCCTCCCCACGCCCCTCTGAGAGACATTTGGTTACAAAGAACTCAATGGAGCTCTAGAGGAGATTCAGGTGATAAGGGGGGGGGGGGGGGGGGGGTTACCTTGTTGCTGATTGGCTAATGGTTACTCAAGACAACACATCGTTATGACATCATAAAGTGGCCAAAATCTGATCAGCTCATTTTCAGGTTTTTATAGAAATGGATCAAAAAGAGAGAAAATCTTTGTTCCTGAAACTTTCAGAGTCTCTTTCCACAGAGGGGACACATGTTGATGTAGAAGAGACATGAAGAAGAGGGGACACATGTTGATGTAGAAGAGACATGTAGAAGAGGGGACACATGTTGATGTAGAAGAGACATGTAGAAGAGGGGACACATGTTGATGTAGAAGAGACATGGAGAAGAGGGGACACATGTTGATGTAGAAGAGACATGAAGAAGAGGGGACACATGTTGATGTAGAAGAGACATGAAGAAGAGGGGACACATGTTGATGTAGAAGAGACATGAAGAAGAGGGGACACATGTTGATGTAGAAGAGACATGAAGAAGAGAGGACACATGTTGATGTAGAAGAGACATGAAGAAGAGGGGACACATGTTGATGTAGAAGAGACATGAAGAAGAGAGGACACATGTTGATGTAGAAGAGACATGGAGAAGAGAGGACACATGTTGATGTAGAAGAGACATGGAGAAGAGAGGACACATGTTGATGTAGAAGAGACATGAAGAAGAGGGGACACATGTTGATGTAGAAGAGACATGGAGAAGAGAGGACACATGTTGATGTAGAAGAGACATGGAGAAGAGAGGCACATGTTGATGTAGAAGAGACATGGAGAAGAGAGGACACATGTTGATGTAGAAGAGACATGGAGAAGAGAGGACACATGTTGATGTAGAAGAGACATGAAGAAGAGAGGACACATGTTGATGTAGAAGAGACATGGAGAAGAGAGGACACATGTTGATGTAGAAGAGACATGGAGAAGTGGGGACACATGTTGATGTAGAAGAGACATGGAGAAGAGGGGACACATGTTGATGTAGAAGAGACATGAAGAAGAGGGGACACATGTTGATGTAGAAGAGACATGGAGAAGAGGGGACACATGTTGATGTAGAAGAGACATGAAGAAGAGGGGACACATGTTGATGTAGAAGAGACGTGAAGAAGAGGGGACACATGTTGATGTAGAAGAGACGTGAAGAAGAGGGGACACATGTTGATGTAGAAGAGACGTGAAGAAGAGGGGACACATGTTGATGTAGAAGAGACGTGAAGAAGAGGGGACACATGTTGATGTAGAAGAGACGTGAAGAAGAGAGGACACATGTTGATGTAGAAGAGACGTGAAGAAGAGAGGACACATGTTGATGTAGAAGAGACGTGAAGAAGAGAGGACACATGTTGATGTAGAAGAGACGTGAAGAAGAGAGGACACATGTTGATGTAGAAGAGACATGAAGAAGAGGGGACACATGTTGATGTAGAAGAGACATGAAGAAGAGGGGACACATGTTGATGTAGAAGAGACATGGAGAAGAGAGGACACATGTTGATGTAGAAGAGACATGGAGAAGAGAGGACACATGTTGATGTAGAAGAGACATGAAGAAGAGAGGACACATGTTGATGTAGAAGAGACATGAAGAGAGGACACATGTTGATGTAGAAGAGACATGGAGAAGAGGGGACACATGTTGATGTAGAAGAGACATGGAGAAGAGAGGACACATGTTGATGTAGAAGAGACATGAAGAAGAGGGGACACATGTTGATGTAGAAGAGACATGAAGAAGAGGGGACACATGTTGATGTAGAAGAGACATGAAGAAGAGGGGACACATGTTGATGTAGAAGAGACATGAAGAAGAGGGGACACATGTCGATGTAG
>JAMFTG010000038.1:32500-37500 GCA_023974075.1 Chaenocephalus aceratus | reverse complement strand
AAGGGACATATTAAGCACATTTTCAGTGTTATATTTGTATTTCCGACAGTCAGACACAACCACCATATTCAAATCCCAATTAAAAACCCACCTGTTCAAATCTGCTTACTCACTGTAGTGCTCCCCATTATATGTTTCATTTGTGTCCACTTGACTGTCTTCTCCATGATTTCCTGTTTGTGTTTTTATCTTGTTCTGTTGCCTCTTAGCTTTTATTTTATTTATCTTTAATTTAGTCTTTTTTTTTTTTTTTTTTTTAAATAGTACGGTGTCCTTGGGTGTCATGAAAGGCGCCTAAAAATAAAATGTATTATTATTATTATTATTATTATTTGTATTTTAGGATCAAACTATGACAAGTTTACACGCATACCTTATCAAAAAGTACATTATTCTTCTCATTTCCAGTGTAAATATACTGCTTCCACCCTCTGCTGTGCTTTGGTGACACTAAGTGGTGAACAAGCAAGTTTTTAACTATATATTCATGATCTGACCTGAGATCTGAGTGTTGTTCGGCCCTGTGTTCCAGGTCTTTATGCTAAGCTACGCTCCAGCTACAGAATAGAGGTCACGTTGTTCACCAGAATGAATTGTGAGAAACATTTAACGAGACAAGGCCACGTCTCATCACTCACAGAAGGAGCTTTCAGTCGACCTCTGACTGACATTGTCTGAGTGTCTCAGTTTGTGGACATCATAGTAATGTCCCTAACCATCCTCCATGTGAACTGTTACCCAAAATAATAAAACGATAATACAGCAAAGAGACCCTCGCTGCAGCCATATTTAAATATTTTAAAACCCCTCTGACTGAATACTCCTCTCCTACATCTGTTCGGCGGAGGAGGCGTGTGGCGCAGTGCGTTGGTGTTGGGATCAGGGCAGCACAGGTTCAAACCCCACTGCAGTCAGCACGTCGTTGTGTCCCTGAGACCCTTCACCCCAAATTGCTCCTGTGGGGATTGTCCTGTTTTTCTATTGGCTGATTTGTATTGCCAACAAATGTTTTATCATAATGTGTAATACGACAGAATGACAGTATCAGTACCACCTCAAAAAGTGTTATTGTTTTTGTAAATGTGTTTTCCATATAAATGGATTTCACCGTGTCGCTCTCTAATGTGGGTTCATTTCAAATGAGAATCCATGCATGCTGATACAGATTCTGATGGATTTTACAATTACATGTCAGGTGTTAAGCTGCTGAACCGGAGCGACTTACGGAGCACAAAAGCAGGATAAAGCTTTCATTTCTGGATCATACAGAATAAAGGAAACAGAGAGTAAAGAGAGGAGCAGCCGTAACAGGGCGGCGACATTTCACAAAGGAGAGGAGAGAAGGCTTGGAGCTATTTTCTAAAGACCAATTTACTCGTCTTTTTCCGTGATTAAAACACTCAATTGAGCTGTGAAATAAGATCATCTCTTTCATAACTTACTGAAAAAGTGTTACTCTTTAAAGTAGAGACACTACATACTGATATACACCTGAACATCAGCAGGAGAGGACTCTTTAAAGTAGAGACACTACATACTGATATACACCTGAACATCAGCAGGAGAGGACTCTTTAAAGTAGAGACACTACATGCTGATATACACCTGAACATCAGCAGGAGAGGACTCTTTAAAGTAGAGACACTACATACTGATATACACCTGAACATCAGCAGGAGAGGACTCTTTAAAGTAGAGACACTACATACTGATATACACCTGAACATCAGCAGGAGAGGACTCTTTAAAGTAGAGACACTACATACTGATATACACCTGAACATCAGCAGGAGAGGACTCTTAAAAGTAGAGACACTACATACTGATATACACCTGAACATCAGCAGGAGAGGACTCTTTAAAGTAGAGACACTACATACTGATATACACCTGAACATCAGCAGGAGAGGACTCTTTAAAGTAGATACACTACCTACTGATATACACCTGAACATCAGCAGGAGAGGACTCTTTAAAGTAGAGACAGTACATACTGATATACACCTGAACATCAGCAGGAGAGGACTCTTTAAAGTAGAGACACTACATACTGATATACACCTGAACATCAGCAGGAGAGGACTCTTTAAAGTAGAGACACTACTCTCTCGTATCATATCTGAGTGTTCAGACTGAGTAGTTAACTTCCTGCTCTGTCCACTCATTCGATTAGTGTAAGCTTCACTATAAGCCCTTCTAACAGAAGCACGTGCTCACAGTTAACTGGAGGGAAAGGTCAACCACAGAACCACTTTCATCACACAACACAAAACAACTATATATACAAAACACAGACTTGGGTTCCTAACAACAATATTTAGTAACTTTGAAGTAAATAAAACTCTTTCCTTAGAAATGAAGCAGAGGTGGAAGAAGTAGATCTTGATATTCAGATCTTGTAGTAAAAGTAGAAGTACTCAGATATTGTACTTGAGTAAAAGTAGAAGTACTCAGGTCTGTGCTGAGTAAAGTACTCAGATCTTGTACTTGAGTAAAAGTAGAAGTACTCAGATATTGTACTTGAGTACAAGTAGAAGTACTCAGGTCTTGTGCTTGAGTAAAAGTACTCAGATATTGTACTTGAGTAAAAGTAGAAGTACTCAGATCTTGAGTAAAAGTAGAAGTACTCAGATCTTGTTCTTGAGTATAAGTATAAGTACTCAGATCTTGTACTTGAGTAAAATTATTCATATCTTGTACTTGAGTGAAAGTAGAAGTACTCAGGTCTTGTGCTTGAGTATAAGTACTCAGATATTGTTCTTGAGTAAAAGTAGAAGTACTCAGATATTGTACTTGAGTATAAGTACTCAGATCTTGTACTTGAGTAAAAGTATAAGTACTCAGATCAGGTACACAATAACAACAAAGACTAAGCACACTACATAATCTCAATCACACAAGCAATTATAAAACAGGTTACATTTCAGGTCACACACACACACACACACACACACACACACACACACACACACACACACACACACACACTGTGAATCATATGATATTAAACTGGGATGTTGACTTTAATTAAATGTCAACACAGTATTAGGTTAGTTAGACATTATATCAAGGTGAACCTATACATGATATTATTGTTGACACAATACACTGAATTAAAGTCAGTGTTTTCAGTGCATGTTGAGCCTCATCTATAATCCATGCTGCCGTTAATGCCGCGCTGCGTCTATATCGAGCCGTTCCTCCGGGGGAACGCTAAGTGAGAGGGGGAAGTGAAGAGAGGTGAAGACAAAACATGACACAGCTGTTCCTCTCACGGCTAAATAATACCATGTGGGAGAAAAGAAAGCACGCTCTGTACCGACAGCAGAGAGGGAGTACACACGTCCTTTACTCAAGTAGAAGTACAGATACTCTGGTGAAAGTAGAAGTACTGACTAAACTTCTTTACTCAAGTGAAAAAAGAAGTTTGGGCTTTGAAGTGTCCTTCAGTAAAAAGTACCCATAGCTAGCAGCTGTTTAAAGAGTACCTGACCTCCCTTTATATCAATAGAACAATAATGTCATTGTTAGCTAATGAATGTTTCCGTGCTGAACAACGGCAACATGACAACGTTTCCATTGGTCCCTCTTCTTTAGAGAAGACCAGGAAGTGATGGATACACGGATCGTGTTCCAACCAATAGGCACGCAGTGACTCTAAAGAATAATGACCACGCACCAACACACATTCAGACTAAAGGAACCAGCTGTTTGGAGAATGAGAGAAGTAGAAAGTACAGGTATTTGTGTTCAACATGTAAGAAGTAGAAAGTACAGGTATTTGAGTTCAACATGTGAGAAGTAGAAAGTACATGTATTTGTAGTTCAACATGTAAGTCAACATGTAGAAGTAGAAGTACAGGTATTTGGGTTCAACATGTAAGAAGTAGAAAGTACAGGTATTTGAGTTCAACATGTAAGAAGTAGAAAGTACAGGTATTTGAGTTCAACATGTAAGAAGTAGAAAGTACAGGTATTTGTGTTCAACATGTGAGAAGTAGAAAGTACATGTATTTGTGTTCAACATGTAAGAAGTAGAAAGTACAGGTATTTGAGTTCAACATGTAAGAAGTAGAAAGTACAGGTATTTGAGTTCAACATGTAAGAAGTAGAAAGTACAGGTATTTGAGTTCAACATGTAAGAAGTAGAAAGTACATGTATTTGTGTTCAACATGTAAGAAGTAGAAAGTACAGGTATTTGAGTTCAACATGTGAGAAGTAGAAAGTACAGGTATTGAGTTCAACATGTAAGAAGTAGAAAGTACATGTATTTGTGTTCAACATGTAAGAAGTAGAAAGTACATGTATTTGTGTTCAACATGTAAGAAGTAGAAAGTACAGGTATTTGGGTTCAACATGAGAGAAGTAGAAAGTACAGATATTTGAGTTCAACATATAAGAAGTAAAAGTAAAAAGTCGTCAGAAAAATAAGTAGTGGAGTAAAGTACTGATACCAGAAAAATGTACTTAAGTACAGTAAAAAGTATTTGTTCTCCACTTCTTCCGACCTCTGAGCAACAGACCTCGAGATGTGTTCAGAACGCCTGAGTGAACACTCGGCCTCTCCTCATTCTGGTGGAAAGGCCAGATATTGAGCTGCTGTCAGCGAGAGGACTCAGAAGCAGCTCAGAGTTCAGGTCTCGCTTCGTGTCTCGTTAGGTTAAAGACGAGTCTCTAGATAATCTGAAGCCGGTATAAAAACAGCAAACTCATCCTGGTTATTCCAAGCACCGACTCAGAGGCAATATGTGTGAGGAACTTCTAGTCCGTCTGTGTTGGACAGAGTCTACTATTTGAGACGTGGTCAACATGCACACTGCTGTATTTATTTTTGATACTGTATATATTTCAATGTTGCTATGTTGTTTCAGAAAAAGGTGAATTTGTGTGTGTGTGTGTGTGTGTGTTGTGTGTGTGTTGTGTGTTGTGTCAGCGTTGACTCACCTCCTCGACCAGCGACAGCATACGCCGAGTGCTCTCCAGAGACTGAGAACACAAA
>JAMFTG010000038.1:0-27500 GCA_023974075.1 Chaenocephalus aceratus | reverse complement strand
ACATTTTGAACGGCTCGTTGGTACGAACCAAGGGAACCGAGTCGTACTGGGCGAGAGCCGTTCTTTTTATCGCTGGCTCACTGCCTGCCACAGATCCACTCACTTGCTTTCCTGAATGCTCAGTTGCCGTATAGATGATGGCATACCGCATGCTGCTTGAGTAGGAGTGTGGCTGCCTGAGAGATGTAGCAAGTTATACATTTGTTCTGTGAGTAAAAGAAGATTTCTGGCAAAACAGTCAATCGTTGTCCTGGTGATTATCTTGCAGATAAACCCATTAGCCCCGCCCCCTTAAAAAGGAACGGAGCCATAAGATCCGGCTCCCTTCAAAGAGCCGTAATTCCCATCGCTAGTCTCTGGATTCAAAATGCTAAGCTATTGCCGCTAACGAACCCATCCCCCCCCTTATACGTCAGGCCAATCTTCAAGGCCGTGCACGTCGTCGTAAAACATTCATATTTTTGTGAGCCAGAAAGATCTGGAGGAATCAAACGGGCGACTGGCAGTTGAATCCTGAAGCTACACATTTGTATTTGATTTTGTATACTTTGAAAAGCAGCAGTGGTGATTGATCTGTCTGTGTGTGTGTGTGTGTGTCTGTCTGTCTGTCTGTCTGTCTGTCTGTCTGTCTGTCTGTCTGTCTGTGTGTCTGTGTGTGTGTCTGTGTGTGTGTGTGTGTGTGTGTGTGTGTGTGTGTGTCTGTGTGTGTGTGCGTGTGCGTGTGCGTGTGTGTGTTAGTTTGTTATCTAACAAGCTACAGCAAACACAGATACGTGCATTAATATATTCTACTCCAACCCATGCTGCATGCCACTGAGGATCGGTTTTAACCATTTCTTTTTGTTTCTATCCAGGTTCAGAAATGTAACCAGGAATATTGCCTTAATTTTTTATTTGGAGTGAAGCGTTTAGAGACTGACTTGCAAGTGTACCAATTTAGAAGTTATTGAACAAGTGTCTGCAGTCAGACCTGGCCAACGACCCGGAGTGAAAGCCTGCGTCAGAACACTCAGCCGCAGCACCCAGAACAACACCACTCAGCCGCAGCACCCAGAACAACACCACTCAGCCGCAGCACCCAGAACAACACCACTCAGCCGCAAGCCACCCAGAACAACACCACTCAGCCGCAGCACCCAGAACAACACCACTCAGCCGCAGCACCCAGAACAACACCAACATCAGCCCAACAAAAAGACAACGTGTTCAGCCCCAGTGTTGCTGAGTGAGCAGAAGGCAAAGTGCTCAGCCACAGGTGATGCATAATTCACTGTTTTAACACACTGTCAGGCAGTGTGCGAACTGTGCCACGGTCTCTCGGGGGAGCCGGGATTTTTTGTTGTTGTTGTTGGGGGGGGGGGGGGGGGTAAATGCTGATCCGTGCATTAATAGCCACAGCACAGCCATAGGCCTATTATAAAGAGAAAGTCGGTTGCACACGGGGGTGGGTGCCACAGGGTCTACAGTACATGAACGTCCCGATGGATCATGTCAACAGATTTCCCGAGCATGTCCTTCAATCAACTGATAATAAATAATCCACGGACCCCCCAATGTAACGTTTGAACTGTTTCATTACATCAACTAAAATGACTCAAAAACAGGCGACATTGCTTCAATGGGCTATCGCCTGTATGGCTGCAGCCCACACAGAGCCGGACACACGCGATAAGAGCAGCCAGCGGGCACCAACCATGAACAATATCAATATTAATAACCAGGGACGTGCACAGACATTTGGAGGGCTATTGCTCGAAACTGGAAAAAAGCCCCCCCCCCCCCTTGTTTTTAATGTAGAATGTATGATATAAAATGGGGTGGCAGGTCTGGTCAGGTACAATACAATACAAAAGTCCCACTGCAAGTCAGCATGTCGTTGTTTCCCGGAGACACTTCACCCCAATTGCTCCTGTGGGGATTGTCCACAGTACTGAATGTATGTAAGTCACTTTGGATAAAAGTAAAAGTAATGTAATTAAAGCCCCAACACTGGTCATTGCAAGTGACACTCAGTTGACTTTCATGTCCAACTGCTAAATTCGTTATTCAGGCGCATTGTTGTGCGGTCCATATCTCATTAAAAATATCTAATGTTAGTAACTATTAAAGACAATTCTGTTTTAATGTCGTTTGACCATTGTAACTGCTCGGCAGACATGGCTACTGATAAAATAGGGCTTCTAACTAATTACCTTAAATAAAATCACGAATTAATTAAACCAGTTCAATACGCATTATTCTTATAATTCTTTATGAGCGTAACGGTAAGGTATTTTATTACTTATTTATTAGAATTCCATAACTTAAAGGTGGGGTAGGTAAGTTTCAGAGAAACCGGCTCGAGATACACTTGTTTGTTATATTCCATGGAATGCTCTTAACATCCCGATAGCAATGAATATCTGAAGTGCTTTCACAACAAATCCATAAAAAAATGTCATCTGTAGAAGCCGTAATACTGCTGACCTGCCTGTCAGCCTGCCATCGGGGCACAAACTTATCTCGTGCCCTCATTGGTCATGTGCGCGTGCGTGTGTGTTGGAGGAGAGGCTCTGTGAGGAAGTGGCAGATTTTCTCCGGTTGTGTATTTTCAAATCGAGCGATCTCGAGCCGGTTTCTCAAACTTACCCACCCCACCTTTAAGAACAGAGATGGTCAAACTAAAGTAGAGACCATGGCAGAAATCCTACGATGAAGCCGGGACAGTGAAAGGGGTCTCCGTGAGAGGGCAATCAAGAGAAGAGAGTGAGCGGCCCCGTTGAGGGAGTTCACGGAAGTAAAAGACACAGAAAAGAACCGAAGCACAATAACAACAAATAGGCTATATTTAGTTTTGTTGTTGTTGTAAATAACCGACGGTTGTCAAGAGGAAGTAAAGTCCCTGGTTTGTCCCCTATACTTCTAAACGCCCATTTGGTGTGATCACCATAGGCCCTATGAGGCCGGACTCGGAGGGCTTGCCTTTGCTTCCAGCTGTCTCAGATTGTAAACAAAGTCACGTGACTGGAGGCAGGTGAAAGCGCTGACAAGTTGTGTTTGTATCGCAGTGAGACGCTACAATACTAAGTTGTGGGCTTATCGTGTTGATTCTGTCACAATAGAAAACAAAAAAACTCTCGCTCTCTCCAGAAGGCTGTTGCCCGGGCAAAAATTAGCCCGTACCTGTGCACGTCACTGTTAATAATACCAGCTTATAGCGCAACACAACCCCTCTCCACTGCCTGGGAGGACGCCACGCCACACACACTACACAACGGCTCGTCTTCGTGTGTCTCTTCAGCCCCCAAGTTGTTAAGTTAAGCTGTCAAGTTAGCCCGAGCACTGACGTTAGCTCCCTCCTCTCGGTTCTGTGTAGCAGTCACAAGGTACGATGTGCTACCACCGGCTACATTCGGCTGGTCTTCTTGATCAGGTCTTTTTAAAAGAAATGCCCAAGGTAAGTTGTGTTTTTCTTTTCGACATGTCAGAGCAAACAATGCCTGCGTGGCAAGCAGGCGACAACTTTTTTCATGAATCATAAACTCTAATATAATTTTATAATTTTGAAAAAAAAAACATGCCCAAAATGGAATTTATTTGGTCATCATATCATATAAGTATTTTAGGAGCTCCCCCAAATTCCACAAACCATGTTCCCAGGGAGCTCATTTCACCACTAGTTCGCACCCTGCTGTGAGGAGACTGCTTTTGTTTCCACGCACCCAAACAAAAAGCCCTGCCGTCCCTCCGAGCAGGACTTGATTCTCCGCCTCGCCGACACCGAGTCTCGTCCTCGGGGGATCAACAGAGAATCTAAATGAGCTCCAAGAAAAAGCACCGAGACGACGGGTCTATTTCTGCTCCTGTGAGGCTTGCCAGGCCGTTCTTCATATAGCAGGCGGTTTTGGCGGCTGATGGAAATGAAGGCTCCTTGTTTCCTTCCCTCCGTCGGCTGCTATTCCTATGAACGGTAGGGCCTTTAATGAGGGCAAATCATTTTGCATCTAACGCCTTTTTGTTTTTATTAAACAGATCAGTTTTTGTTCCAACGTGTCTGATTTATATTTAACCAGCCAGCAGGGATCATTAAAGCTTTATGTAACTGCATCTATACTGCAGGACACAGCGCAGCGTCAGGGCGGCATCGGGAGGAGACAGCTCGATCCTTTTCAACGCCAGATAACAGAACAGGTTTTCATGGATAAAAGTCGACAGAAACAGTGATTTCAAAACAAATGTTTTTGTTTAAATAATCCAGCGCCGTTTAAATCCATTCCGTTTCCTTTGCTTCACACTGACAAACATGTAATGAAAAAGTTATTTAAGTCAATAGAATAAAGCTATATGTTCTCAATTGGATTATTGTTTAAAGCTACAAATGAATGTTTAGCCTTCGAATGAAAATGTAAAACTAATGTATGAAAAAAAGATATCCCAAAAATCTTCTATTTATTCAGAGAAATAGATTGGACAATTCCTCAAATGTCAGTGTGTGTGTGTGTGTGTGGTGTGTGTGTTGTGTGTGTGTGTGTGTGTGGTGTGTTTGTGTGTGTGTGTGTGTGTGTGTGTGTGTGTGTGTGTGTGTGTGTGTGTGTCTCCGTCTCACTGGAGTCTACAGGACGATTACTAATTTAACATTGTGTCGGGAAAAGAGACCCACCACCAGCCTTTCAAAGTGCTTCTCTCCCTCTTGCAATCTCTCGTGTGTGTGTGTGTGTGTGTGTGTGTGTGTGTGTGTGTGTGTGTGTGTGTGTGTGGCATGCCTGGATTTTAAAATATTTATGTTGACATTTTACATTTTAGACATTTGGCTGACGCTGTAATCCAGAGCTCCTCACAATGTGTGCAACATCAGAGCCGGATTTAGTTCAAACATCAACAACATTAACCCCGAAGTGCTTTCTGTATCGGAGCTGCATTTATTTCACATGTGTAGCGTCATACTGTGCGTAACAGTGTAATTATGATGTGTGGGAAACAGTGGTGTTAAATGAGTGTAATATGGGTCCAATGACAGTGTAATAACAGTAATATGGGTGTTACATGTATATTGCTTTTACGTGGGTGTAACTTTAATAATAACGGTGAAATATAGGTGTAACAAGGGGGTAATAATGGTGTAATAACAGTGGGTATAATATGGGTGTAATCATTGTGTAACACGGGTGTAATAACAGAGTAAGTAATACGGGTGTTGTATTGCTTTTACGTGGGTGTAACATGGTGTTACGTCCCAGCCAGGGGAAGAGGAATGCAACACACACCAGTATGTAATTGGTAATAATGGTGGTTATTATATATAATATTACAAACGGTGTGAAACAAGATGGCAGGTAAGCAGCCTGAAACACAAGAGCCAAAAGGACACAGGTTGGTAACCAAACTAAAGGGGACTCTAACAAAGGAGTCTGAAGGCATACAGGGAACATAAATACTAATATACTAAAAAAGAATGAAACCTCACTTTAACAGTGGTACAACTAACCATAATTAATTAGTATATATGCGTGAAATACAAGTGGAAGTAACGGGGGGAAACACAGTGTGATATGGGAGTAGTAAAAGTGTAATTACAGTGTTATAGGGGTGTAACATGGGGCTTATGACAGTGTCCTTGTGGGTGTCATATTGGTGTTACATGGCTGTGTTATTGGGCTTATGACATGGGAATAATATGGATGATAAACTAAGGCTTCCATCATTTCAGTCCACCCACTCAGACTAAGTTAATTTGGACAAATGCGTTGATTTATTCAGAATATGATCAGATTTTCTCCAGGTTGATTTATTTATTATTATTAATAATCATGGCTATAAAGTGTGTTAGTGCCTAAAGCCATTAAGGATTATCTAGGCTTTTAATGACCGTGTGAAACTCAATCTTTAGTAAAGTATCAGACATTTTGTGAAATTGGATGAAAATGGAAAAAACATAAAGTGAACTGAGAATACGTGTTGGAGGAGAAGAACCAGCCACACGTGTCTTTCCAAGTGGAACAGAACGCTGAGATAGATAAAAGACTATTGAGGCTTCCATCATCTCAGTCCGCCCACACAGACGCAATTCATTTTGAGGAATGCGTTGATTTATTCAGAATATAATCATTTCTTCTTGGATGTGAAGTCCCAACATGGCAACAAACCAAAAGTGATCGTATATGTTGCCGTGCTATGAATCATGCCCACTTTAAGACACTCCTAATGCACTGATATACAACATATATTTAAAAACATTTATCAATAAATAAACTGATTTAATACTTCTCACATTTAGAGTTGCTCTCCCTTCTCAGTACACGAGTCTACGGAGGGTCATCTTCTGCAGTGGTATCGATCAGCAGCTGATAGCTCACTGTTTCTATTTAAAGACACACACACCACACACACACACACACACACACACACACACACCTTTGTCTTCTCCTTTCTTATCATTTTGACTTGGTGGCGTTGTCCGTGTTACCAATGACCTGTCTCCATGATCACGTTTTCTACCTTATTTTTTAACTGATTTGTATTTATGTCACCAAAAAACTAGAATACGGTTCGCCTCCCCAGCTGATGAGTATCGGTTTACGTGCATGTCCGTCCAAAATTGTCCAACTTTTGTATTTTTTCCGTAAACCCCGTCTGAAACGCCTTCATTTGACTCCTTTGTTTCCTTCCACAACAAGATGACATCACTATGGGACACTAGTGCTTCTATTGGCTTGCGCTCCAACACATACGTTATAGGCTAAGGGGCGGGGCATCTCTAAGCGGTTGACCAATCACAACAGAGCTGGCCAGCTAACCAATCAGAGCAGACTGGGCTCTGGTTTCAGACAGAGGGTGAAAAGAGAGAATAATAATTCATTTATTTTATATCGGCGCCTTTCAAGGCTCTCAAGGTCGCCGTACAACCACATAAAAAACAAGATACACAATACCTAACACCGGCATAAGAGACATCAACAAGACATTGCAGTTTATAAAACAATCAAATAACCAAATCAATAAAACAGAGGATGTGTGACGGATAATGATCAGGGTGGATGTGCGAGTGTGAAGAGATGTGAGAGAGAGTCAGTGTTGCGGATGTCAGGTGGGAGGGAGTTCCAGAGGCGGGGTGCAGAGCGGCTGGAGGCTCGAGACCCCATGGTGGTTAAACGGGAGGGGGGTGCCGTGAGGCGGAGGGGTATGTTGACGTGCAGGACAGCAGCGATGTGGTTAATGGAGGGGGTTCTGGGGACGATGCGGGCCGCAGAGTTCTGGACCAGTCGAAGTCTGTGGGTGGATTTGAGAGGGAGACCAAAGAGAGAAGTCGATGCGGGACGTGACCCGGGTGTGAACAAGAATGGCGGTGGTCTTAGGGTTAGGGGACGGGCGGAGGCGGTGTGAGAAATGTAATACAAACCAGTTGTGTTCTGTAAACATTACACACACGCATTGAAACGCTTTAATGAATAAAAGCTCTGATAATATATCTTGTTTTTTAATTGGGCATTTAGCTTACACACCTTTGTTGTTGTTGTTGCCTTCATGATGGATTTGTTTGTTGTTGTTAAGAATGAACTGTTCTCTACTTAACGGGTTAATCAATATTAACCGTTGCCCTTAAAACATCTGTTCCCATCCTCTCATCAATATTGCATCCCACACACACTCCCTCCATCTCTGCTTCACTTCCTGCACCACTCTAGCCCTGAGCCATAGATTTACCCCCTGGAGCTCCATTTAGCCCCTCCGTGTGCCGACACTATGCGCATTGATCGGTGCTATGACAGGACATAAGCGGAAATCCATACTAAACACTGAATGCTAGAGAGGAAGTATGCAGAGAGTTCACACTGGAGACGTGGCATACTCTAAAGTCTGTGTGCATGCTAAAAGTACGATTAAAAAGAGGCCCTATTTTGGGGGTTTCCCTGTTATATAGGTTTTGGTGCATGCCTGAACATCAGCAGGAGAGGACTCTTTAAAGTAGAGACACTACATACTGATATACACCTGAACATCAGCAGGAGAGGACTCTTTAAAGTAGAGACACTACATACTGATATACACCTGAACATCAGCAGGAGAGGACTCTTTAAAGTAGAGACACTACATACTGATATACACCTGAACATCAGCAGGAGAGGACTCTTTAAAGTAGAGACTCTACATACTGATATACACCTGAACATCAGCAGGAGAGGACCTCTTTAAAGTAGAGACACTACATACTGATATACACCTGAACATCAGCAGGAGAGGACTCTTTAAGTAGAGACACTACATACTGATATACACCTGAACATCAGCAGGAGAGGACTCTTTAAAGTAGAGACACTACATACTGATATACACCTGAACATCAGCAGGAGAGGACTCTTTAAAGTAGAGACTCTACATACTGATATACACCTGACATCAGCAGGAGAGGACTCTTTAAAGTAGAGACACTACATACTGATATACACCTGAACATCAGCAGGAGAGGACTCTTTAAGTAGAGACACTACATACTGATATACACCTGAACATCAGCAGAGAGGACTCTTTAAAGTAGAGACACTACATACTGATATACACCTGAACATCAGCAGGAGAGGACTCTTTAAAGTAGAGACACTAATACTGATATACACCTGAACATCAGCAGGAGAGGACTCTTTAAAGTAGAGACTCTACATACTGATATACACCTGAACATCAGCAGGAGAGGACTCTTTAAAGTAGAGACACTACATACTGATATACACCTGAACATCAGCAGGAGAGGACTCTTTAAAGTAGAGACACTACATACTGATATACACCTGAACATCAGCAGGAGAGGACTCTTTAAAGTAGAGACACTACATACTGATATACACCTGAACATCAGCAGGAGAGGACTCTTTAAAGTAGAGACTCTACATACTGATATACACCTGAACATCAGCAGGAGAGGACTCTTTAAAGTAGAGACACTACATACTGATATACACCTGAACATCAGCAGGAGAGGACTCTTTAAAGTAGAGACACTACATACTGATATACACCTGAACATCAGCAGGAGAGGACTCTTTAAAGTAGAGACACTACATACTGATATACACCTGAACATCAGCAGGAGAGGACTCTTTAAAGTAGAGACTCTACATACTGATATACACCTGAACATCAGCAGGAGAGGACTCTTTAAAGTAGAGACACTACATACTGATATACACCTGAACATCAGCAGGAGAGGACTCTTTAAAGTAGAGACACTACATACTGATATACACCTGAACATCAGCAGGAGAGGACTCTTTAAAGTAGAGACTCTACATACTGATATACACCTGAACATCAGCAGGAGAGGACTCTTTAAAGTAGAGACTCTACATACTGATATACACCTGAACATCAGCAGGAGAGGACTCTTTAAAGTAGAGACACTACATACTGATATGCACCTGAACATCAGCAGGAGAGGACTCTTTAAAGTAGAGACACTACATACTGATATACACCTGAACATCAGCAGGAGAGGACTCTTTAAAGTAGAGACTCTACATACTGATATACACCTGAACATCAGCAGGAGAGGACTCTTTAAAGTAGAGACTCTACATACTGATATACACCTGAACATCAGCAGGAGAGGACTCTTTAAAGTAGAGACACTACATACTGATATGCACCTGAACATCAGCAGGAGAGGACTCTTTAAAGTAGAGACACTACATACTGATATACACCTGAACATCAGCAGGAGAGGACTCTTTAAAGTAGAGACACTACATACTGATATACACCTGAACATCAGCAGGAGAGGACTCTTTAAAGTAGAGCCACTACTGATATACACCTGAACATCAGCAGGAGAGGACTCTTTAAAGTAGAGACACTACATACTGATATACACCTGAACATCAGCAGGAGAGGACTCTTTAAAGTAGAGACACTACATACTGATATACACCTGAACATCAGCAGGAGAGGACTCTTTAAAGTAGAGATACTACATACTGATATACACCTGAACATCAGCAGGAGAGGACTCTTTAAAGTAGAGACACTACATACTGATATACACCTGAACATCAGCAGGAGAGGACTCTTTAAAGTAGAGACACTACATACTGATATACACCTGAACATCAGCAGGAGAGGACTCTTTAAAGTAGAGACACTACATACTGATATACACCTGAACATCAGCAGGAGAGGACTCTTTAAAGTAGAGACACTACATACTGATATACACCTGAACATCAGCAGGAGAGGACTCTTTAAAGTAGAGCCACTACTGATATACACCTGAACATCAGCAGGAGAGGACTCTTTAAAGTAGAGACACTACATACTGATATACACCTGAACATCAGCAGGAGAGGACTCTTTAAAGTAGAGACACTACAGACTGATATACACCTGAACATCAGCAGGAGAGGACTCTTTAAAGTAGAGACACTACATACTGATATGCACCTGAACATCAGCAGGAGAGGACTCTTTAAAGTAGAGACACTACATACTGATATACAACCTGAACATCAGCAGGAGAGGACTCTTTAAAGTAGAGACACTACATACTGATATACACCTGAACATCAGCAGGAGAGGACTCTTTAAAGTAGAGCCACTACTGATATACACCTGAACATCAGCAGGAGAGGACCTCTTTAAAGTAGAGACACTACATACTGATATACACCTGAACATCAGCAGGAGAGGACTCTTTAAAGTAGAGACACTACAGACTGATATACACCTGAACATCAGCAGGAGAGGACTCTTTAAAGTAGAGACACTACATACTGATATACACCTGAACATCAGCAGGAGAGGACTCTTTAAAGTAGAGACACTACATACTGATATACACCTGAACATCAGCAGGAGAGGACTCTTTAAAGTAGAGACACTACAGACTGATATACACCTGAACATCAGCAGGAGAGGACTCTTTAAAGTAGAGACACTACATACTGATATGCACCTGAACATCAGCAGGAGAGGACTCTTTAAAGTAGAGACACTACATACTGATATACACCTGAACATCAGCAGGAGAGGACTCTTTAAAGTAGAGACACTACATACTGATATACACCTGAACATCAGCAGGAGAGGACTCTTTAAAGTAGAGCCACTACTGATATACACCTGAACATCAGCAGGAGAGGACTCTTTAAAGTAGAGACACTACATACTGATATACACCTGAACATCAGCAGGAGAGGACTCTTTAAAGTAGAGACACTACAGACTGATATACACCTGAACATCAGCAGGAGAGGACTCTTTAAAGTAGAGACACTACATACTGATATACACCTGAACATCAGCAGGAGAGGACTCTTTAAAGTAGAGACACTACATACTGATATACACCTGAACATCAGCAGGAGAGGACTCTTTAAAGTAGAGATACTACATACTGATATACACCTGAACATCAGCAGGAGAGGACTCTTTAAAGTAGAGACACTACATACTGATATACACCTGAACATCAGCAGGAGAGGACTCTTTAAAGTAGAGACACTACATACTGATATACACCTGAACATCAGCAGGAGAGGACTCTTTAAAGTAGAGACACTACATACTGATATACACCTGAACATCAGCAGGAGAGGACTCTTTAAAGTAGAGACACTACATACTGATATACACCTGAACATCAGCAGGAGAGGACTCTTTAAAGTAGAGCCACTACTGATATACACCTGAACATCAGCAGGAGAGGACTCTTTAAAGTAGAGACACTACATACTGATATACACCTGAACATCAGCAGGAGAGGACTCTTTAAAGTAGAGACACTACAGACTGATATACACCTGAACATCAGCAGGAGAGGACTCTTTAAAGTAGAGACACTACATACTGATATACACCTGAACATCAGCAGGAGAGGACTCTTTAAAGTAGAGACACTACATACTGATATACACCTGAACATCAGCAGGAGAGGACTCTTTAAAGTAGAGACACTGCATACTGATATACACCTGAACATCAGCAGGAGAGGACTCTTTAAAGTAGAGACACTACATACTGATATACACCTGAACATCAGCAGGAGAGGACTCTTTAAAGTAGAGACGCTACATACTGATATACACCTGAACATCAGCAGGAGAGGACTCTTTAAAGTAGAGACACTGCATACTGATATACACCTGAACATCAGCAGGAGAGGACTCTTTAAAGTAGAGACACTACATACTGATATGCACCTGAACATCAGCAGGAGAGGACTCTTTAAAGTAGAGACACTACGTACTGATATACACCTGAAATGTGCAGAATATGTCCCCTTACAGATGAAACAATTAAAATAAATATTGTTGTTGGTGAAACAGCCCTAAAAATAACAAATATATAACAATTAAATCCTTGGAAAATCATGTAGACGACCATAAAGTGAAGTTTAATTACCAGTGGCAATCCAATGTTGGCCATTAATGGGGCGAAGGGGGGTAGTTATCTAATCATCACTGAGTGATGAGGCCCGAGCCTCGACGCCAAACTCAAACGATATGCTGCTTATAATAAACATAAGAAACACGTGAGTAGTCTGACTGAACTACAACAAGGGTTACATCCATAATCCTTTTGCATACTAATTGACAAACTAGCATAGTAAGCGGATTAATATGGATGTACTCTACATTCTGTAATGGATTTGGTACCATGCCGTTATAAAAAACTGTCCTTTATAAATGTATGGATTGTATGGATGGAGTGTGTGTGTGTGTGTGTGTGTGTGTGTGTGTTGTGTGTGTGTGTGTGTGTGTGTGTGTGTGTGTGTGTGTGTGTGTGTGTGTGTGTGAGAGAGAAAACAGAGGAGTGCAAATCCTCTTTCCCCGCTGACTTTAATCTCCATGCCTGACAGGTGGGGGAGGGGATGCTGGACCCTGTGTTATGTCAGATAGCGTGTGTGTGTGTGTGTGTGGTGTGTGTGTGTGTGTGTGTGTGTGTGTGTGTGTGCGTGTGTGTGTGTGTGTGTGTGTGTGAAGGCATGTTAAAGAGGAAGTGAATTTCAAAGAGGGATTGGTGGACAGAAGAGGAGGAGGAGAAAAAGAGATTAATCGTTTGAGTTATAGCAGAGATGTTTTAGCATCCACTTCCTGTTTCTGTGTCACATGACTCACAACCTCTCTAAGAGCCGAGAGACAGTGTGAGTGTGTTATCTCTAATGGGAATCTCGAACAAATTATGAACAATTATTTCGGCCAAAGTAAATATTTGACCTATTTTCAACAAGCCACAGGCAGCTAACTTTGGGCTTTAAAGGAACTACAGCACGGTCACATGACTTCACGTCACCACCGCTAAGCTAAAGGTGGCTAATGTTGGGCTATCAAGGAACTACAGCACGGTCACATGACTTCACGTCACCACCGCTAAGCTAAAGGTGGCTAATGTTGGGCTATAAAGGAACGACATCACGGTCACATGACTTCACGTCACCACTGCTAAGCTAAAGGTGGCTAATGTTGGGCTATAAAGGAACTACAGCACGGTCACATGACTTCACGTCACCACCGCTAAGCTAAAGGTGGCTAATGTTGGGCTATAAAGGAACTACAGCACGGTCACATGACTTCACGTCACCACCGCTAGCTAAAGGTGGCTAATGTTGGGCTATAAAGGAACTACAGCACGGTCACATGACTTCACGTCACCACCGCTAAGCTAAAGGTGGCTAATGTTGGGCTATAAAGGAACTACAGCACGGTCACATGACTTCACGTCACCACCGCTAAGCTAAATGCGGCTAATGTTGGGCTATAAAGGAACTACAGCACGGTCACATGACTTCACGTCACCACCGCTAAGCTAAAGGTGGCTAATGTTGGGCTATAAAGGAACTATAGGACGGTCACATGACTTCACGTCACCACCGCTAAGCTAAAGGTGGCTAATGTTGGGCTATAAAGGAACTACAGTGCAGTCACATGACTTCACGTCACCACCGCTAAGCTAAAGGCAGCTAATGTTGGGCTATAAAGGAACTACAGTGCAGTCACATGACTTCACGTCACCACCGCTAAGCTAAATGCGGCTAATGTTGGGCTATAAAGGAACTACAAGCACGGTCACATGACTTCACGTCACCACCGCTAAGCTAAAGGTGGCTAATGTTGGGCTATAAAGGAACTATAGGACGGTCACATGACTTCACGTCACCACCGCTAAGCTAAAGGTGGCTAATGTTGGGCTATAAAGGAACTACAGTGCAGTCACATGACTTCACGTCACCACCGCTAAGCTAAAGGCAGCTAATGTTGGGCTATAAAGGAACTACAGCACGGCCACATGACTTCACGTGACCACCGCTAAGCTAAAGGTAGCTGATGTTGGGCGTGATGACGTTTAGTCGTTTCATTTATACACAACCGCTGGTTTAAACTCACCAATGGGGTATTTACTGACATATTTTATGTCGTAGAACAAAACGTGAACATCTCTTCAGCTTGTGTTAGACCTTATTTCAGGGCATCTTCAGGAACAGGAAGTGCTCAAATACCTTCTCATTCCTGGGTTTGGTACTCGTTCCTGCACCACTCTATTAACTCTAATGGGGGAATTATACGTGAACATACTGTTGACTCTCCCCAGAGTCTTTAAAATAAATATTGAGCCCGTTGTTCACACGTTCTGACACCAAAATGGCAGAAATATAAAGACATTTGCCTCCAGAATGTAGTGGAGTTTAGTAGAACAGAGAGCATTGTGCAGTTGTGGCTCTGAGATACAGACGGGGAAATGGATTAGCCCCGTTATACTCTGACATGATTAACACACAGCTCTGCAACCCCCAATCGTGGAAGGATCCAACGATGAGCAGCTATTTCGAGCAACAAAGAAAAATCCTGTCAAAGCGTACAAAATGGAAAATTCCACTATGGAAAACTCAAACCGTTAACCCCCCCTTTTGAAATAAAGAAGAAGGAGCATTGTTGGGAGACTATGCTTTTATTTTGAAAATCTCTCCCCTGTAGTCCAGAATAATACAGTTGACATCGAGGGATTATAAAGTTACTACTTTTATTTTAATAAAATATCTGAGCATATCTTCTACCACTGGTTAACATCAACCTAACGAGAGACATTTGAGGATAAGTCTGAATACATTTGAGAAATGTTAGAAAAATGCTAATTGGCAGTTAATCTCCTTTGTAAGAATTGATTAAATACACCTGCTAGATTAAATGCATAAAATGTATGACTTGTTCAATCATGTTGGGAATTATTTGTAGAATAATAAAGTATGGGCTTATTATCAAATTCAAATTCCAGGTTGCATATCCAATTTCTTATTTCAAGTCCATGCTCAAATTATAATTCCCATTTCCAATTTCAAACTCCAATAGTACATTTTAATAGCTAATTCCAACTGCTAATTTAAAATTCCAATAGTAAATGTCAATGTCAATTCCAATAGCTAATTCCAAATCTAAACTGGATGTGTCAGCTGGCAGTTTGCGCTAGAGGGACCATGCTTAGTGGGAAATGGCCACTAAGCTTTAAAGCAGGGGTGTCACATCAGCATTATGGTTGCACTCAAAGGGCCGGTTGTAACTTTAAGACTATATAAAAATACATATATAAATATATCATATATATAAAATAATGTATTATATTACATCATTGCCTCTGCATTGGATTATCATCAGATAGGGTAATAACTTCATAATTAACTACGTCTGAAAGCGGAAGTCTAGGGCAAATAATAAAGTCTTTTCAGTGCGTATGTCCCAAAATGATTTAAAAAGAAAAGCCAAATTCTGGAGAAAAAGAAATAGAAGTGACATTTTGAAATAAAAATCTAATTCTGAGAAAAGGAATTCTATGAAAAAATGCATATTTTGAAGACAAAAAGGCAAATTCTGAGAAAAAAGTCATATTTGAGATGCATTGTGGGACATGTAGTTTATGGGCAACGTGCTTCTGTAGCATGTAACCGTATAATAAACATATTATATTCTTTGCAAGCTCTTGTGGGGCCACATAAAATGAAGTCGCGGGCCGAATGTGGCCCCCGGGCCTTGAGTTTGACACCCCTGCTTTAAAGCATGTATGACTATTTTACATTTAAATAGATTTTTTACACAATGGTGTTAATAGTTATTATATAGTATTATTTCCACCGCTGGTTAAAACCTTCCTATAGAAAATGGAACCATAATATTTTATGGCACCACCCTGTTTTGTACAATGCCGATACATGTATCCTTGCGATGCATTCAAGGCCATTCCTCCAAGGTCTGAAACTGCCTTCAGAGAGACGCAGAGTGGAAAGATGAAGTGATGTTGCTGACTGTCCATCACCGTGTCAGTTTCTCACGATCTTTCCACGTCTAAACCCTGAAGACGGCCATCACTCACGCCGCGTGTTTGTAGTGGAGATACACAGTGTTTGTGAGGGAGATGTAGGACATGGGGACGCTCTGGATGCACACCGTCAGAGAGGAACCAGGTCATCTCGTCAGCTGTTCGCTTGTGTTTTTCTCACGGGCGTATTGAAGCACTAACCTACATCTGGGGGTTTTAGAAGATCTGCTGCACTTTTCTTAAATTCTTTATTTATTTGGTGTCACATTATATTAAAAGTACAGTTTCGCAAATCATATATTTTTAGAGACCCAAAAATGAAAAATTAAATACCGAACACAATTTGTGAAATAAAATAAAAACGAAAAAGTACATAGGGGTTGTTTGAAATGACAAATATCTACACATGTATCTACTTAAGCACACACAGATATATTTAAGCAATAGCTCACGACAGGCCGTGGTATATGCTCATTATATCACAGCGAAGGCCACGCCCCTTAGCTTTCTTGTTCCAGTTTCAACCCAACTGTATACTGTTTTTCTCAGACGCGGAGGGATACTGACTTGTTGTGAAAAGTAACTTACAATTCTACCCATGGTATACGCTCAGTATATCACGGCTAAGAACCAATCAGATTGCTTGATTTGATTTGTCCGTTTTATAAATACACATATACAAGCACATTCACATACATATTAGGGTTGCCAGAAAACTGACCATGATCAAAATCGATTATTCGGCAGCCCTGGCGAATAATAATCGATTATATTAATACTATTACTATTATTAGCATATATATATTTATATATATTTTGGTTGAAACTAAGCCAGAAAAAAACAAAAACATAAATAATAATAAAAAAATATATAAATAATAAAAATAAATAAAATCGATTTTTAAAAATAATATTCGATTATGGAGACTGTAACGAATATTCGAATAATCGCTGGCATCCCTAATACATATACATACATATATATACAAACATGTACGTACACAAACATACACACTTATACACATATACCTATACTGTGTATGCATACATACCCACATACACACACATACACACACACACATCTCTCTCTTGAATGCCTTTCTTTCTGAGTGTCAGTTCTGAGGCGGTGGGAGACGAGACGGTCGGCACAGCATGACTGCAACACTTGCATTTCTATTTCTATGACGCTCCCTATTTATTGTATTATTGCGAAGAAATGTAGCAGAAAAGTGAACCCCACAGGAAGAGGCTGCGTGAAGGAGCAGTAATGGACGGCTGAAAAGATTTCAACACATTCTTTTAGTCTCCATGTGCACGTCCTGCCTCCGCAGTGAGGGGAAGAGAGGGGACATTAATGATATTCTAAATGAAAACACGTCCTCCCATCCCCTCGGTCCCTCCTCTGTTTGCACCAGACCCACCTCACTGTTTTCCATCCATCTTATCGGTGCTTTTTAAATGAGTTCAACAGCAGGTCAGAGCAGACCGGCTTCAAATCATCTCTGTAATTATAACACAGACAAGCCTCCAATGACTGCTTCCATTCGCTCCATTCAAACGTAAGTCTGCTGCGAGAGTGTTGAAGGGCCATTGCAGGTTAAAAAGAAGCTCGGAGCGGAGTCGTATTCCAAAGCCACAGAAAATCACAAACAAGCAGAAACAATGTTTCCTTATTTTCTGATATAAGTCATATATCTGCAGAACACCACCTCTACGAGGGTTACGTCACAGAGCCACGGGAGACTGGGAACACAAAGTGCCTTTTTCTTCAAGGCATGGCTTCACGTGCGCGCGTGTGTGTTGGTTTTTATTTTTTCAAAAAGTGTCTTCTCTATAATTTATATTTCTATTTGTACTTTTACGAGAATGGGATTTGTCTTTACTTTACAGCATGGCGGGGGACTCCACCCAGCCCTCCACCAGCCTCTTCAGCCTCCCTCTCTTCCTCCCTTCTCTCCCACCCTTCCCCCTGCCCCACATGGACCTGGACTTTAACTCTCAATCCCCCCCTCACACACACACACACACCCACCCACACACACACACACACACACACACACACACACACACACACACACACACACACACACACTCAACCTTCCCTCATCCAGCACCAGTCACTTTACTCATCTCCGCTGCAACTGCACCGTCACTGTACTTCTTTGCACTAATGTCAATTCATGTTCTGTAGATTGTGTTTTTTTTAAATATATTTGTATTACCTAGTATTTATTACTACGATTACTTAGTTGTATACCCCGTTTATCTAGGCCCTTGTTGTATCTTGTTGTATGTAGAAGTCTTGACAATAAGCTGACTTTGACTTTGACTATACTGACGGTAGTGATTACGGCAAGGAGCACTTGGGGCTTTCCCTCTCCTGTAGTGTGCTCTGTAGGTTTCAGTGCATGTAAATGGTCTGCAAAGGCTACAATCCTTGTGTTCCCTCCAGTAGGGGAACAAAATAGGACACTAAATTAGCAGAATAGGTCCCCTTTAAGATATTAATTCAATGTGTTTTATGACCTAGCATTATATTATTACACATTTCTATATATACATATTTGGGATATATTGTTATGTTCTTATACCTGGGCTGGGAAAAACACAATGTACTTTTTAAATATGTACTTTATGGATAATTTCAGAAGCTCAAATTCAACACTACATTTGCCAGCCTTAGAGACTACGTTAACGCACATAGACACTTGAGAAACAACCAGATACAAACACGGTTTTAGAGCTGCACGTGCACCGCTCTGATCTCATTCCTCTACGCCTTTAGTATCAGTCAATATACTTTAATAGATCGCACTCATGCAGTCGTGTATTGCCTCTTGGAAAACACTTATCCTGGCGTCAGACAGTCTCTTGATGAGATGGAGACTGATACTCACACACACACACACACACACACACACACACACACACACACACACACACACACACACACACACACACACACACACAGCCTGTCAGTCGACTGTAACCTCTCAGGTCAGGACGAGCAGAGCGATATTTATTTATATATCATCAAAGCTGTCTCCAAAACGCTCCTCCACTCTCAGACAACCTTCATGCTATTTCAGGAGCAGCACGACACGGAGGAACAGAGCTTCTGCACGCGGTTACTTTTCACAAATACTGACCATATTTCCACTCAAACTAGTCTCTTAGAAATTACGTTTTAATGTTGAAAAGAAATCACTGTCTTGGTTTTGTTTCAGAGGCAAATGGCTGTAGTCTTTAAATGGATGAATGAAAAGGCAGTCTTTTTCAAACAGGGCTGTGTCTGCGGAGGGGCGAATATACACAGCGTATACAACACTTTATTTTCCACACATTGATCCGGAAGTATTCAGCAGCTCTGATTCTGCACGTGAAGTTATGAGATATCTCTACTGACTGATTTACCCTTCTTTCCTCACACTTCCTCAATAACCCTGAAAACAAAGAAACCTACGTTGGCCGACGCCCTGACGGCCCACAGCCCTCCATCAGGAGAAACACGCTGCCGCTTCAGAACGGATGCAGATATAAAAACCCAAATGTTCCAGAACACATGAAGACACATCTTCAGCACCTTGACAACACATGCAGCCTTTAGAGAACATCCAGCATCTCGAGGAGACGTTTACTAAAAGCTGCTGGAACCAAACGCTGCGAATACAAAACGCTGAAAGAAGCTCAAAACACAACGGAGACCAGGGGACACAAAAGAGTGACGCACACAGCTGGGAGACCAGGGGACACTAAAGAGTGACGCACACAGCTGGGAGACCAGGGGACAATAAAGAGTGAGGCACACAGCTGGAGACCAGGGGACAATAAAGAGTGACGCACACAGCTGGGAGACCAGGGGACACTAAAGAGTGACGCACACAGCTGGGAGACCAGGGGACACTAAGAGTGACGCACACAGCTGGGAGACCAGGGGACACTAAAGAGTGAGGCACACAGCTGGGAGACCAGGGGACACTAAAGAGTGACGCACACAGCTGGGAGACCAGGGGACACTAAAGAGTGACGCACACAGCTGGGAGACCAGGGGACACTAAAGAGTGAGGCACACAGCTGGGAGACCAGGGGACACTAAAGAGTGACGCACACAGCTGGGAGACCAGGGGACACTAAAGAGTGACGCACACAGCTGGGAGACCAGGGGACACTAAAGAGTGAGGCACACAGCTGGGAGACCAGGGGACACTAAAGAGTGACGCACACAGCTGGGAGACCAGGGGACACTAAAGAGTGAGGCAGACAGCTGGGAGACCAGGGGACACTAAAGAGTGACGCACAGAGCTGGGAGACCAGGGGACACTAAAGAGTGACACACACTGCTGGGAGACCAGGGGACACTAAAGAGTGACGCACACAGCTGGGAGACCAGGGGACACTAAAGAGTGACGCACACAGCTGGGAGACCAAGGGACACTAAAGAGTGACGCACACAGCTGGGAGACCAGGGGACACTAAAGAGTGAGGCACACAGCTGGGAGACCAGGGGACACTAAAGAGTGAGGCACACAGCTGGGAGACCAGGGGACACTAAAGAGTGACGCACAGAGCTGGGAGACCGGGGGACAATAAAGAGTGACGCACACAGCTGGAAGACCAGGGACAATAAAGAGTGAGGCACACAGCTGGGAGACCAGGGGACACTAAAGAGTGACGCACACAGCTGGGAGACCGGGGGACAATAAAGAGTGACGCACACAGCTGGAAGACCAGGGGACAATAAAGAGTGCCGCACACCTAAATCCTAAACATCATCACATTGTTCCGTTGTCTTACACACTGCAGTTAATAAATCTTCTTATCGATATTTCCTTTCTCTTGTTTTTGTATTTGATTTGAGGCAATCCGAGAAGGACATTTCTTATGAGTCCATTGTTCCAAAATCACATCGGTCATATATCTAACCTCCGTTACAGGCAGACTGCCAGCAGGGCACGCACTCTGCATGCTGACCTATAAAAATCCATTCGCCAAGACGTGACCGGGCCAGAGAGCATTATGGGAGCTCGAGGGCTGAGCTATTCAGACAGAACACACACCACCACACGCCTGACTGCTAAGGCACGGCAGCCACCACACAACGTGCAGAAACACACAACGCTATCACACGTCTTACGAGGGTTTGCCTGCAGTTGTTTCAGGTCCTGGATGCATCTCAGTGTTACATGCATGCGTTCTGTCGCATCACATTTGTAATATAGCGTTTGACCTTGAGACGACACGGGGAGAAGACAAGGTCAACATTACCTTCATGTTTAGCCAAGATGCAATCAGTAACCCTCGGAAACATCAAACTACTTTCATTAAGCTTTTACTGTTTTTACGGAACATTCATGCAGAAATACTCGTTGTTTCAAGAGCGGTATTTGATGAATGTTATAGCAAAACATGGATTTAGTGAAATCTCCCCATCGTATGAAAAACGATGTAATCGGGCAATGATTGCATAAAAACAAATACAATATTTCCCCCTGTGAAACTCCTCCATTTGACTCCTTTGTATACTTCCGGAACAAAGTGACATCAATCTGTGAAACGATTGGCTAGCGCTCCAAAACATCGTAGGCTAAGGGGCGGGGCATCTCTAAGTGGTTGACCAATCACAACAGAGCTGGCCAGCTAACCAATCTGAGCAGAATGGTAGAGAGACACTACATATTGATATACACCTGAACATCAGCAGGAGAGGACTCTTTAAAGTAGAGACACTACATACTGATATACACCTGAACATCAGCGGAGAGGACTCTTTAAAGTAGAGACACTAATACTGATATACACCTGAACATCAGCAGGAGAGGACTCTTTAAAGTAGAGACACTACATACTGATATACACTGAACATCAGCAGGAGAGGACTCTTTAAAGTAGAGGCACTACATTACTGATATACACCTGAACATCAGCAGGAGAGGACTCTTCAAAGTAGAGGCACTACATACTGATATACACCTGAACATCAGCAGGAGAGGACTCTTTAAAGTAGAGACACTACATACTGATATACACCTGAGCATCAGCAAGAGAGGACTCTTTAAGTAGAGGACACTACATACTGATTACACATGAACATCAGCAGGACAGGACTCTTTAAAGTGAGGACACTACATACTGATATACACCTGAACATCAGCAGGAGAGGACTCTTAAAGTAGAGGACACTACATACTGATATATACCTGAACATCGGCAGGAGAGGACTCTTTAAAGTAGAGACACTACATACTGATATATACCTGAACATCGGCAGGAGAGGACTCTTTAAAGTAGAGGACACTACATACTGATATACACCTGAACATCGGCAGGAGAAGACTCTTTAAAGTAGAGACACTACATACTGATATACACCTGAACATCGGCAGGAGAGGACTCGTTAAAGTAGAGACACTACATACTGATATACACCTGAACCTCGGCAGGAGAGAACTCTTTAAAGTAGAGACACTACATACTGATATACACCTGAACATCAGCAGGGGAGGACTCTTTAAAGTAGAGACACTACATACTGATATACATCTGAACATCAGCAGGAGAGGACTCTTTAAAGTAGAGACACTACATACTGATTATACACCTGAACATCGGCAGGAGAGGACTCTTTAAAGTAGATACACTACATACTGATATACACACCTGAACATCGGCAGGAGAGAACTCTTTAAAGTAGAGACACTACATACTGATATACACCTGAACATCAGCAGGGGAGGACTCTTTAAAGTAGAGACACTACATACTGATATACACCTGAACATCAGCAGGAGAGGACTCTTTAAAGTAGAGACACTACATACTGATATACACCTGAACATCAGCAGGAGAGGACTCTTTAAAGTAGAGACACTACATACTGATATACCACCTGAACATCAGCAGGAGAGGACTCTTTAAAGTAGAGACACTACATACTGATATACACCTGAACATCAGCAGGAGAGGACTCTTTAAAGTGGAGACACTACATACTGATATACACCTGAACATCAGCAGGAGAGGACTCTTTAAAGTAGAGACACTACATACTGATATACACCTGAACATCAGCAGGAGAGGACTCTTTAAAGTAGAGGACACTACATACTGATATACACCTGAACATTCAGCAGGGGAGGACTCTTAAAAGTAGAGACACTACATACTGATATACACCTGAACATCAGCAAGGAGAGGACTCTTTAAAGTAGAGACACTACATACTGATATACACTGAACATCAGCAGGAGAGGACTCTTTAAAGTAGAGACACTACATACTGATATACACCTGAACATCAGCAGGAGAGGACTCTTTAAAGTAGAGAACACTACATACTGATATACACCTGAACATCAGCAGGAGAGGACTCTTTAAAGTAGAGACACTACATACTGATATACACCTGAACATCAGCAGGAGAGGGACTCTTTAAAGTAGAGACACTACATACTGATATACACCTGAACATCAGCAGGAGAGGACTCTTTAAGTAGAGACACTACATACTGATATACACCTGAACATCAGCAGGAGAGGACTCTTTAAAGTAGAGACACTACATACTGATATACATCTGCACACCAGCAGGGAGGACTCTTTAAAGTAGAGACACTACATATTGATATACACCTGAACATCAGCAGGAGAGGACTCTTTAAAGTAGAGACACTACATACTGATATACACCTGAACATCAGCAGGAGAGGACTCTTTAAAGTAGAGACACTAACTGATATACAACTGAACATCAGCAGGAGAGGACTCTTTAAAGTAGAGACACTACATACTGATATACACCTAAACATCAGCAGGAGAGGACTCTTTAAAGTAGAGACACTACATACTGATATACATCTGCACATCAGCAGGAGAGGACTCTTTACAATAGAGACACTACATACTGATATACACCTGAGCATCAGCAGGAGAGGACTCTTTAAAGTAGATACACTACATACTGATATACACCTGAACATCAGCAGGAGAGGGACTCTTTAAGTAGATACACTACATACTGATATACACCTGAACATCAGCAGGAGAGGACTCTTTAAAGTACATACATATATACACCTGAACATCAGCAGGAGAGGACTCTTTAAAAGTAGAGACACTACATACTGATATACAGCTGAACATCAGCAGGAGAGGACTCTTTAAAGTAGAGGCACTACATACTGATATACCCCTGAACATCAGCAGGAGAGGACTCTTTAAAGTAGAGACACTACATACTGATATACACCTGAACATCAGCAGGAGAGGACTCTTTAAAGTAGAGACACTACATACTGGATAATAGACCTGAACATCAGCAGGAGAGGACTCTTTAAAGTAGAGACACTACATACTGATATACACCTGAACATCATCAGGAGAAGGACTCTTTAAAGTAGAGACACTACATACTGATATACACCTGAACATCAGCAGGAGAGGACTCTTTAAAGTAGAGACACTACATACTGATATACACCTGAACATCAGCAGAGAGGACTCTTTAAAGTAGAGACACTACATACTGATATACACCTGAACATCAGCAGGAGAGGACTCTTTAAAGTAGAGACACTACATACTGATATACAACCTGAACATCAGCAGGAGAGGACTCTTTAAAGTAGAGACACTACATACTGATATACACCTGAACATCAGCAGGAGAGGACTCTTTAAAGTAGAGACACTACATACTGATATCCACTTGAACATCAGCAGGAGAGGACTCTTTAAAGTAGAGACAACTACATACTGATATAGACCTGAACATCAGCAGGAGTGGACTCTTTAAAGTAGAGACACTACAACTACATACTGATATACACCTGAACATCATCAGGAGAGGAACTCTTTAAAAGTAGAGACACTTCATACTGATATACACCTGACATCAGCAGGAGAGGACTCTTTAAAGTACATACATATATACACCTGAACAAACAGCAGGAGAGGACTCTTAAAGTAGAGACACTACATACTGATATATACCTGAACATCAGCAGGAGAGGACTCTTTAAAGTAGAGACACTACATACTGATATACCCCTGAACATCAGCAGGAGAGGACTCTTTAAAGTAGAGACACTACATACTGATATACACCTGAACATCAGCAGGAGAGGACTCTTTAAAGTAGAGACACTACATACTGATATAGACCTGAACATCAGCAGGAGAGGACTCTTTAAAGTAGAGACACTACATACTGATATACACCTGAACATCATCAGGAGAGGACTCTTTAAAGTAGAGACACTACATACTGATATACACCTGAACATCAGCAGGAAAGGACTCTTTAAAGTAGAGACTCTACATACTGATATACACCTGAACATCAGCAGGAGAGGACTCTTTAAGTAGAGACACTACATACTGATATACACCTGAACATCAGCTGGAGAGGACTCTTTAAAGTAGAGACACTACATACTGATAAACACCTGAACATCATCAGGAGAGGACTCTTTAAAGTAGAGACACTACATACTGATATACACCTGAACATCAGCAGGTAAGGACTCTTTAAAGTAGAGACTCTACATACTGATATACACCTGAACATCAGCAGGAGAGGACTCTTTAAAGTAGAGACACTACATACTGATATACACCTGAACATCAGCTGGAGAGGACTCTTTAAAGTAGAGACACTACATACTAATAAACACCTGAACATCAGCAGGAGAGAACTCTTTAAAGTAGAGACACTACATACTGATATACACCTGAACATCAGCAGGAAAGGACTCTTTAAAGTAGAGACTCTACATACTGATATACACCTGAACATCAGCAGGAGAGGACTCTTTAAAGTAGAGACATATATACACCTGAAACATCAGCAGGAGAGAACTCTTTAAAGTAGAGACACTACATACTAATAAACACCTGAACATCAGTAGGAGAGAACTCTTTAAAGTAGAGGACACTACATACTAGACACTCATATAAAAGCTATTATGGTTGCACGGGCAGAATTATATGCATATTTGAGACAAACTATTCACTACCACCCTATTAAAATAAATTCATGTCATGATTTTCATGGGGACAAATTGTACTTGAGCTAAAGGGCTGTGAGTCATTTCAGTATTTTCACATTCGATTAATCTCTGCTGTTTCATCCGTTGCCCTCTAATCTGCGTGAGGTTTCTATATGGCAGCGTTTCTCAAAGTGTGGGGCGCGCCCACTGGTGGGGCGCAGAGATGTGATAGGTGGGTCGCGGGAAAAAAATGTATTTAAATTTTTTTTTTTTTCACACTGGTGGAATATCAAAACAACGGGCCGTCCGGGGTGCAAAACGCATCAATGAAAGCGACCCTCTACCACACAAAACAACACCTGTAGATTAACTCAATTTGTGTTCTTTGAAATGTAAAAGGATATTGCATTGTGTTTGTTACTTTCGTTGCAGTTGGTATGTCTTAAGTGTAATTTGGCATGCTTTTATTTTGAAGGCGAGTTTACGCTGTTGACAGTTGTTGTTGCTATGGAAACAAGAACCGTTTCACAGCGGGCGGAACTTGAAAGTCCGCGATAATAAGCCCACCCATTAGAGGGAAAATATGATTGGTCAATTGTACTGTCCTTTGACATTACTCTCTCGTTCAGTCACTGGCCCTGTGAATAGCTGGACGTCCAATCAGCTCCTGTCTTTTCACCTCGCACCATTTTATTGGAGCGATGAGGAACTGTCAAAGTGGGGAATGACAGAAAAGTTTGAGAACCACTGCTATGGCATTTATCTTGATTCAAAACCAAGATTGTAAAACAATCCATGTTTATAGTTTAGTGTGAAAATGGAGTCTTCTGCTTTATTATGACATGTTTGCCCGTTTTCATGGATATTTAACACGGAGAAGGTTACGAGTAAAATGTCTTCAAGAAATGTTTTAATAATATTATCTTAGTATTTAGCATTAAAACCAATTCAGAAGTGATGACATTTGGGACATGGGGGTCAGAAGGAAGAATATAAAGTGATATTTTAATGCTGGAAAAAATATTATTTAATGGAAATGATTAAATACAATTAGACTCGATGGGAGTTTGATATGACAACGCATATTTATTTTAAATATGATATGTATATTAGAAAGACATTAAAACATTTAGATCAGGTTTAAATAATAACTTAGAAGGCTGTGTCCTTTCCCTCTCAGCCTCACCGTCCTCCTCATGGTGGTTGTATAAGAAAAAGGTATACACCTCACACTGTGCTGGGTTT
>JAMFTG010000037.1:1621041-1851041 GCA_023974075.1 Chaenocephalus aceratus | reverse complement strand
CACTGGTACCACACAGGTACACACACAGGTACACACACATGTACACACACACGTGTACACACACTGTACATACACAGGTACACACACAGGTAACACACACAGGTACACACACACACACACAGGTACACACACAGGTACACACACACACAGGTACACACACAGGTACACACACACACAGGTACACACACAGTACACACACAGGTGCCACACACGTACCAACCAGGTACACACAGTACACACACAGGTACACACACAGGTACACACACAGGTACACACACACCCTCAAAGCCCCCCTTCCCCCTGTAATAAGGTGTGTGATGCTCTGCAGGTGGGCGATCAGATCGTGGAGATTAACGGCGAGGCGACGCAGGGCATCACACACACCAGAGCCATCGAGCTGATCCAGGCCGGAGGCAGCAAGGTGCTGCTGCTGCTGAGAGCTGGAGGGGGAGCTGTACCTGACCACAGTGAGAACACACACACACACACACACACACACACACACACACAGGGTGCTTCTGTCTGCATGGAGCTTCTCTCTCTCTCTCTGTTCTACCGTGTATCTTCTCCTCCTGTAGGTCTGAACTCTGCTTTCCACCCTGTGCTTCTACATGAAACCCGAGCATCACTAAAGGCTGCTTTTCTGCGTCTGTCTCTAATTACCTCGGTAACCTTTCAGCTCTACCTCCCACATTCTCCGTCCCGTCCTCCCTGATCTGAAGCCTGTTAGCTGAAGCCCTGTTAGCTGTCCTGAAGCCTGGTAGCTGAAACCTGTTAGCTGTCCTGAAGCCTGTTAGCTGTCCTGAAGCCTGTTAGCTGTCCTGAAGCCTGTTAGCTGACCTGAAGCCTGTTAGCTGTCCTGAAGCCTGTTAGCTGTCCTGAAGCCTGTTAGCTGTCCTGAAGCCTGTTAGCTGTCCTGAAGCCTGTTAGCTGAAACCTGTTAGCTGAAACCTGTTAGCTGCCCTGAAGCCTGTTAGCTGTCCTGAAGCCTGTTAGCTGAAACCTGTTAGCTGTCCTGAAGCCTGTTAGCTGTCCTGAAGCCTGTTAGCTGCCCTGAAGCCTGTTAGCTGTCCTGAAACCTGTTAGCTGTCCTGAAGCCTGTTAGCTGTCCTGAAGCCTGTTAGCTGCCCTGAAGCCTGTTAGCTGTCCTGAAACCTGTTAGCTGTCCTGAAGCCTGTTAGCTGTCCTGAAACCTGTTAGCTGTCCCCGAAACCTGTTAGCTGTCCCGAAGCCTGTTAGCTGTCCCGAAGCCGTTAGCTGTCCGAAGCCTGTTAGCTGTCCTTCCGAAACCTGTTAGCTGTCCCGAAGCCTGTTAGCTGTCCCGAAGCCTGTTAGCTGTCCCGATACCTGTTAGCTGTCCTGAAGCCTGTTAGCTGTCCTGAAGCCTGTTAGCTGTCCTGAAACCGTTAGCTGTACTGAAGCCTGTTAGCTGTCCTGAAACCTGTTAGCTGTCCTGAAGCCTGTTAGCTGTCCTGAAGCCTGTTAGCTGTCCTGAAGCATGTTAGCTGTCCTGAAGCCTGTTAGCTGAAACCTGTTAGCTGTCCTGAAGCCTGTTAGCTGTCCTGAAGCCTGTTAGCTGTCCTGAAGCCTGAAGCCTGTTAGCTGTCCTGAAGCCTGTTAGCTGTCCTGAAGCCTGTTAGCTGTCCTGAAGCCTGTTAGATGTCCTGAAGCCTGTTAGCTGTCCTGAAGCCTGTTAGCTGTCCTGAAGCCTGTTAGCTGTCCTGAAACCTGTTAGCTGTCCTGAAGCCTGTTAGCTGTCCTGAAGCCTGTTAGCTGAAACCTGTTAGCTGTCCTGAAACCTGTTAGCTTTCCTGAAGTCTGTTAGCTGTCCTGAAGCCTGCTAGCTGAAACCTGTTAGCTGTCCTGAAGCCTGTTAGCTGTCCTGAAGCCTGTTAGCTGTCCTGAAGCCTGTTAGCTGTCCTGAAGCCTGTTAGCTGTCCTGCAGCCTGTTAGCTGTCCTGAAGCCTGTTAGCTGCCCTGAAGCCTGTTAGCTGAAGCCTGTTAGCTGTCCTGAAGCCTGTTAGCTGTCCTGAAGCCTGTTAGCTGTCCTGAAGCCTGTTAGCTGCCCTGAAGCCTGTTAGCTGAAGCCTGTTAGCTGTCCTGAAGCCTGTTTAGCTGTCCTGAAGCCTGTTAGCTGTCCTGAAGCCTGTTAGCTGTCCCTGAAGCCTGTTAGCTGTCCTGAAGCCTGTTAGCTGTCCTGAAGCCTGTTAGCTGTCCTGAAGCCTGTTAGCTGTCCTGAAGCCTGTTAGCTGTCCTGAAGCCAGTTAGCTGTCCTGAAGCCAAGCAGCGAGTCCTGTTTTACGGGGTACAGAGCGGTGCAGGAATGAGTCCTAAAGGAAGTGAGTCAGCATGGCTCCACTTCCTGTTCCCTGGTCTCAGAGCCAATGGGATCTCTCCGTAGGGTTTAGGAAGATATCTGAACTAAGGTCTGTGTTGAGACGCGTTGAAGAGACGGATCAGGTTTTGTTCTAGGACATTAAATCATCAGCAGTGACTCCACTGGTGATTTCTGAAGAGTGGACGTGTCTGAGAAACGATGGTTGTTACCGAGCGGCTGAACAGGACTACAGCAGTCGTGGAGGCCGTTGTTAGTTTTCTGTTCTGCTTGAAAGCAAGTCCCTGCCTCCTGCAAAGTGTTGTGTCGTGCTGCTGGACTCGGATGTAGTTCCTTTATAGCATCACGTTAGCATTTAGCTTCTGGACATTAGATTTATGATTAGAACATTATAAAAGTAGACATGTGGAGATTATCCGGCTGACCAAAACGTTTATCAAACAGCTTTGTTTTCCACAGACCTTATTTCGAGCTATTTTCCTAAATCCTATTGCTTTTCAGAGGGAAGCAGCAGCTTCCGTCAGGGTCGAACTACACACACACACGTCCTCCCTGCACCGCTCTATAGCAAAGCCTGCCACTGAACACACACCTGAATCACAAACGGATGTGTGTGTGTGTTCACTGGCATCAGCTTCTAGAAATGGATTTCTCTGAAGCTCATTCCAGCTTCTCCATAAACTCATCCCTCTTCTTCTCTCTCTGCTGCTTCAGTCCTGCTGTGCATCTCTCATCTGCTCGGGGGGGATTGAACCGTCAGTGTGGGGTCTTACACCTGTTACTCCTGTTGCTCGTTGTGTTAGCGTAGTATTAGCATCACACCTTGTTTCTCACTTCCTGTTGCTCGTTGTGTTAGCGTAGCATTAGCATCACACCTTGTTTCTCACTTCCTGTTGCTCTTTGTGTTAGCGTAGCATTAGCATCACACCTTGTTTCTCACTTCCTGTTGCTCGTTGTGTTAGCGTAGCATTAGCATCACACTAGTTTCTCACTTCCTGTTGCTCGTTGTGTTAGCGTAGCATTAGCATCACACCTTGTTTCTCACTTCCTGTTGCTCGTTGTGTTAGTGTAGCATTAGCATCGCACCTTGTTTCTCACTTCCTGTTGCTCTTTGTGTTAGCGTAGCATTAGCATCACACCTTGTTTTTCACTTCCTGTTGCTCGTTGTGTTAGCGTAGCATTAGCATCACACTAGTTTCTCACTTCCTGTTGCTCGTTGTGTTAGCGTAGCATTAGCATCACACCTTGTTTCTCACTTCCTGTTGCTCGTTGTGTTATCGTAGCATTAGCATCACACTAGTTTCTCACTTCCTGTTGCTCGTTGTGTTAGCGTAGCATTAGCATCACACCTTGTTTCTCACTTCCTGTTGCTCGTTGTGTTAGCGTAGCATTAGCATCACACTAGTTTCTCACTTCCTGTTGCTCGTTGTGTTAGCGTAGCATTAGCATCACACTAGTTTCTCACTTCCTGTTGCTCGTTGTGTTAGCGTAGCATTAGCATCACACCTTGTTTTTTCGCTTCCTGTTGCTCGTTGTGTTAGCGTAGCATTAGCATCACACCTTGTTTTTCGCTTCCTGTTGCTCGTTGTGTTAGCGTAGCATTAGCATCACACCTTGTTTCTCACTTCCTGTTGCTCGTCCCCTCAGGTTCGAAGGACAAAGTAGCCGCTCCCCTCCGACTCTCTGAGGGTCCGTCCTCCTCCTCCCTCTCTACCTCAGAAATATCCCCGTCTTCCCCCAAAACCTCAGAGGAAAACAGATCCAGATCGCACAGCCCCAGGAAGACGGAGAGGGAACACAGCGGGTCTCTGGAGGACATGAGGAAGGACGTGAGGAAGGACATGAGGAAGGGTCAGAGGGACCATCATCATCACTCCTCGAGCCCCAGGAAGACCTCCAAGAACCAGGAGGAGCCGCAGAGGGAGAAAATCCCGGGGATCGGAAAGTCTGACGGTGACGGGACACTCGGCAGGAGGAGAACGAAGGAGAAGGAGAAGGAGGAGGTGAAGAAAGACCCCCGAGGATCCAGTAGCAGCAGCATTAATGATCCAGGGTGCAATGGAGTCAATAAGAAGACCCCCACCATCTCCCCGGGACCCTGGAAGGTGCCCAGCTCCTCAAAGATCCACAACCAGGAGTCCAGCTACGCAGACATTTAGAGTTAGAGGGTTAGAGGGATGTAAAACCCGCAAAACGATCCTTTAGATTCTAATTTAAAGACTCACCAAGTGTGCCGTCCTGAAGAAATCTCACCTGCATCCCCGTGAATTAAGATGTAGAGAAGTTGAAGATAAGTGAAGGAAATTGGAGACAGAAGTACATACTTGATCAGAACTTGATTAAAAAGTTGGTTAACTAGGGTGAGACGAAGGGATACCAATCATCGCCAACAGTTTTCAGAATGGGTGTATTGTTCAGGTATCATCAGGTTGAACGAGGAGATGCATCTGTTGTTTTGAGGTGAATATATCAGCAAAACTATATTGAAAGTGCTCGCGTTTGAGAAGAAGTGACGAATCCCAGCATAAACATTTCAAACCATTATTAAATAATCTAAAATCCACTGGACGGCAACAGCAAACCGAAGGAGCTTTTGCAAAAGGTGTAAATACCACGAAATGATTTGAACATTTATAATTTGCATTTGTGCTTAAACACCGTTCTGCTGAGCATGCTACGCTAACTACAAGCCTCTTGGAGTCCTGGAAGTGCTCAAATAACTTAGATAAAAGTCAGATCTCTGAGAAACAAGTAATCATTTAAAAAATAAATTCTGAATAAAGAAGTCAAATCTTAGAAGAAAGTCGATTTTGAGAAAAATTCAGAGATCTGAGGGAAAAGTAAATGATATTAAAAAAAAGTCAGAAATCGGAAAAAAGTACCATTTTGTGAAAAACATTTTAGTCAGAAATCTGAGAAATAAGTAAATTCTGAAGAAAAAAGATCAAAATTCTTAGAAAAAAGTAGATTTTGAAGCAAAAATCCAGAAATCTAAGGAAACCGAAAATGAAATTTAAAAAGTCAGAAATCTGAGAAAATATTAAGAATCCTGATTTTTTTTTAATCTAAGAATAAATGATGAGAAGAACAAAGAACATTTTGAACAAGAATTCTGAGGAAAAAGTAAAGAATTGGGAGAAAGACAGATCTTATAAAAAAGTCAGTTTTGAGAAAAACATTTGAAAGAAGTCAGAAATCTGAGAAATAAGTCAATTCTGAAAAAAAGTCAAAATTCTTAGAAAAAAGTAGATTTTGAAGCAAAAATCCAGAAATCTAAGGAAACCGTAAATGAAATAAAAAAAGTCAGAAATCTGAGAAAATATTAAGAATCCTGATTGATTTTTTGTATCTAAGAGTAAATGATGAGAAGAACAAAGAACATTTTGAGCAAGAATTCTGAGGAAAAAGTAAAAAATTGGGAGAAAGACAGATCTTATAAAAAAGTCAGTTTTGAGAACAAATCAGTGAAAGAAGCGAAGAGCTGTCGCGGTGCTCGGTTCGTGCACTGCTAAATAATTGTTGGGGAAATCTAAGAAAAGTAAAAAATGCTGCAAAGAAAAAGTTAATTTTGAGCAAAAATGTAAAATTCTGAGAAAAAAAGTGAAAATCGTAGAAAAAAAGCCTCCGCATGCTACGCTAAAGCTAGCCTCTTTCACAGGCGGTAACACTTGGTGAGTAATGAATATGCTAACGATCCTTTTGTGGGCAGACGCACATTAATTATTGAAGGATGTTTGCCACCTCGGACAAAGCAGACCACTGTGTAGCCTCTCACTACTTCGGAGTTATTTGAGTTGTTCTTTTTGTTATTCTTCACCCAGTTTGCCTCGGTCCGTCTGCGACACGATGTGCGGTCGGGAGGATTTGTACCGTAGGCTGGGGTGGTTGATTTTGTGCCAATCAGAGACTCCGGTTAATCTGAAGCGACTGCGACTCACTGTGAGAAAAAAAACCAAATCCATGTTGGTCATTCTGAAGGATTTAAACAGATTCTCTTCCAGGTGAGAAGCCCTGGAGGGCGAAGCGTTTCCTAACACCAGCTGCAAAACCGTCTCTTGCAGCTTTGGACCGTCGTCATGCGACAGGAGAGACTTTGAAGGAGCCTCATATGCGTCGATCAGCAGACCAGATACTCGTGGATACGCCTCTACTGTGTGCTAATAATGCAGCATCATGTCCATGCCGAGTCATTGTCTAGGCCGTTGTTGCACCTGTCGGCCACCGTGAGAAATAGATTGTGTCGTTAAAATAAGAATCTATGCACTCTATTTCTACGTCTGCATCTGTGTGTGTGTGTGTGTGTGTGTACCAGCTTATTTTAGATATGGACTATAACCCCAGAAACATATACTATTATTTAACAAAGTGATTACACGTTTATCGGCACATCATTTGGATTAATGATCAGAAATAAGATATATTTTTCACTCATTCTAACCTCCAAGATCTACGTCTGGTTTATTTCTTTGTTTACTATGTGATCCATAATGTGAGACCCAATACATGTTGACATCACACCTGTCCTGTGTGTGTCATCCATACATGTTGACATCACACCTGTCCTGTGTGTGTCATCCATACATGTTGACATCACACCTGTCCTGTAATCGAAACAGGGATTTACCTTCCAGATGAAAAGTGTATATTTTTAATTTATTGGGATTGTTGTGTAGTGCGGAGTGCGGAGACATCTAGTGGCTCATAATCAGAAGTCATTTATTGTAGATACGACGGGCTGCTCTCTGATATCGTGGCCTTGCATTGCTCCAACATATTATTATATATATAAGACATATCTTTTAGTTTTGACATCCTGGTAGTTGTAAATGTTGTACAGCACATGTATAAATATTTACCTCATGCAGAAATAATCCTCTGTAAATGGTTTCATTATTTTTTTAAGGGAGCTTGAGAGGATATATATAAATATGGGGTGAAAGAAATAAAGATCTGTCATGGTGCCCGGTTCATGATAAATAAAGGTTTACTGAATAAAACGGGACGGAGCGTTTGTGTTTTTTTTAAGTGGATTTAGGAAAGCAGAAATCTAACGAGACATTTTTGTGTTTTTGAGAAAAAAAGTAAATTATGAGAAAAAAGTGAGAAATCTGAGAAAACTACCGGAAATAAGTAAATTCTGAAAAAAATTAAAATGTTAGAAAGAAATGAGAAAAATGTCAGAACTCTGAGAAATAAAGTACATTTTGAGCAAGAATTCTAAGTAAAAAGTCAATCAAATTCAAAAAGTCTGAGAAAATATTAAGAATCCTGAATTCATTTTTTTAATCAATTTGAATGAATTTTGAAAAAAGTGAATTCTGACGAAAAGTCAAAATTCGGAGAAAAAAAAACAATTGTGGAAAAAAATCAAGTCCACACAGCAGCTTTTCAAAAATCTTCCAACGCTTCTCTGCACTTTGACTTTGAATTGGGATGACGTCGCTTTTCGCCGAACTGCATTGTGGGGGAGCGAAGTGAAGATTTCCAGGATTTCCAGGATTCCAAAGTTGAGCAATGTTCAACTTTTGAAGCTGAGCTGGAAGCGCCAGCCAATCAAACACGTTTATGCAAATCTGACAGTAGAAGCGCCAGCCAATCAAACCGCGTGTAAGCAGGGAGAACCAGACCGCAGTTCATTTCCTCATATTCCAAACGAGAAGTTACGGAAGCAAATCACCCGGTTCTTTACGACCAGAACTATTAACGGGTTACAAACCGGAGGAACCAGGCATGGAGGGAGGAGGCAGAGGCAGAGGGGGGAAACTGGTAGGTTTCGCCTGTTTGGGGAGTTTATATATATATATATTGCTCGCATAAAATCCCCGGGGTTTTTATGTCGGGGGCGGGAGATTCATGTGATTGGTTGTTGGCAGCCGCGTAGCTGTGGGTGGGCCCGGGTGGGCCTGGGCCCACCCACATGCACGTCTGGCCCACCCACAGCCAATCAGCGCTTCATAGCGCAGAACCGGGAAGCCCAGAAGGAAGTGCCACAAACTGCAGTTCATCTAGTGGCCGACAGGGGATGGATGCAAAAAGGAGCAATTCCCATAGACCCCATGTTAAAATGCCCAACTTTACACCAGAAATAAACATGTTTCTAGCCTGGATCCAATAAAACTTATTCTGGATATAGTTAGATTCCACCTTCATGACAATGGAATAGGGAGTGCATTTTTTTACCGTGAGTTTTTATAGTAAGTAAAGTAACTTTTGCCGTGAGTGAATGAAAGTATTATTTCTTCTTGAGGTCTGCAGTTTAGCGTGTGCACATTTGCTGAATATGAAAACACCCAGTGTGTGCCCACTGTGCGACTGTCAAAGATAAACAACCTGTGCCCCCGATCTATGTTGTATGTATTATTGCTACACAAACATTACATTGCAGTTTAAGTGTCGCCAACTCCGTTTAAGAGATCTATCCCCCGTCTGTGTGTGAGGGGGCGGGGCAGTTTACACACACGCAGCTGCTACATGCAGCAACACACACACGGAGGAGATGGCGGAGAGAACGCGCTCCGAGCTGTGGTTAAACTATAGCCGTGTCGATGTGGACAATGCTCGTTACCAAAAGTGGAATAAGAGTTTAGCATTTAAGGGCGGTAACACGAGCAATGTGTCTAAACATTTATCTAAAGTGCTCCACATCCAGACGGAGGAATGCACCGGGTTCCACTGTCTTTCTAGCAGCTCTGTAGCCCCGTCCACGAGTAACTTTCCACGTCAGGTGTTATGTATGCTAGCAGCAACACACGGAGCTAACTCCATTATACAAACATGGGTTATGATTAGAGGAAACTGAGTTATTTATTTTGTTAAACTTTCAGCTATTCTGTTTACAGTTCTGTCATCACATTATTTAATACGATTTGTTAAAACATTGTTGTTTCTTTTGATGTGAAATATTATTTATTTAATTGAAATAAAAAGCAATGTTAGTTTTGTTCACAATATGTTTAGTTATTTTCTTCTCCAAAAGCACCGATAAAGTAATGTTAAAGGACCGGATCGATAAGACATAGACATAGACATACTTTATTGTCATTTCAACAAGACACAGAGTGTACTATTAAAACGACATGTCGTTGTACTGGCTGCAGGAACAGGACAATATAACAACTTGCTAAAATTGTACATATAAATAAATAATAGTGACATGGTGCTGATCAAATTAAAGATAAAGTGTGCGTTTAAAATATAAAGACTTACTATACATATAAATAAGATAGACATACTATATAACAAATATGTGCTCTTTACACAGCGTAATGTAATCTTTATGTTACTGGTCTGCTTGCTGTTCAGCAGTCTGATGGCTTGGGGAAAAAGCTATTGCAGAATCTGCTGTTCTGCTCTTAATGCTGCGGAGCCTCTTGCCGGAGGGCAGCAGGGAGAACAGAGCATGGTGAGGACGAGTGGGGTCTTTAAAACGTTCTGGGCTTTTGTCAGGCAGCGTTTCTGAGCGGTGTCTCTGATGGGAGGGAGAGAAACTCCGATGATCTTCTCTGCTGTCCTGACCACTCTCTGCAGAGACTTCCAGTCTTTGGCGGTGCAGTCTCTCGACCAGATGGAGATGCCGCTGGTCAGCACGCTCTCTATGGTTCCTCTGTAGAACGTGGTGAGGATGGGAGGGGGGAGCTGTGCAGGAAGTGTAGGCGCTGCTGTGCCTTCTTAAATAGTGATGTAGTGTGAGTGGACCAGGTCAGACTGCTTGTGATATGCACCCCCAGGAACTTGGTGCTGTCTGTAGTCTTCACTGCTGTGCCGTTGATGTGGAGTGGTGGGTGACAGTGCTTTTTGTTCCTGAAGTCGACATTAATCTCTTTTGTTTTATCGACATTCAGGATCAGGTTGTTGGTGTTACACCAGTCTGTCAGATGTTTCACCTCGTCCCTGTAGGCCTGTTCCTTGTTGTCCCTGATGAGTCCCAACACTGCTGTATCGTCCGCGTACTTTATGATGTGGTTGGTACTGAACCTGGAGCATAAGCATAAGCGCTATCGATAAAAGTAGTAGTACCGTTAAAGCCTTAACGATACCCATCCCTATGTGGATGTCAGTTCTACACACATTCTGAGGCCGCCGTGCCTATGTTTTTTGTTTTCACTGCTAATTTATGCTTATGTTCTATTAGTGCATTAAAAATCATTAATGAAGTTTCAGCTCAGACCCCACGCTTAATATGTCTCCCCCTGGCCCACCTACATTTCTCCAGGCCCACCCACACAATAATTCCTGGCTACGCCACTGGTTGTTGGTCGCGTTGCTCGATTTTTGAAAAGCTGCTGTGTGGATGTACGGAAAAAGAGAGATGTCAAAAATCTGAGAAAAAAAGTCAAAATTCAGAGGAAAAGGTTAATATATATATATTTAGTAAAGTACAATTTTGAGAAGATTTTTTGAAAGATGTCAGAAATCTGAAAAATATTTAAAAATTCTGAGAAAAACGTAAATTCTGTAAATAAATACAAATAAAAGTCATAATTCTCTACATTTTGAGGAAAAATTCATTTCTCAGAAAAAAGTACTTTTTGAGCAAAAAACTCATGAATCTGAGAACTAAAAACATGTATTAAACTTTTGGTCATATTAAAACAATTCCCTCATCCTCCAAATGAATGCATGGGCACTTCCTGTGAGGCACCTTCAGAGTTCGTTTTTAAAGAGTGCTTTATTTAAATGATTCTATTATTATCTGGAGGAAGTCATGGGCCCTTTCTCATTTCACTAATTTCCGCTCCTCGACTCCTCGGTCCTCCTCCTGTGTAGATGCAGCGGACAGACAGGTCTCAGTTGGTTTGGTGTCCTCTGCTTACTTTATATTCTTGTAAATAAAACTTTTGGCCCGTAATTTATTTCCCTCATTGTAGCGACCAGAGAGGGGGGGGGGGGGGATATCCAGTCTCTGATAGTGTTACGTTATTATGAGAGTGCTCTCATACTTGTTTGAATCTGAAATTGTATATATTTATATAAATATGTATTTATATATGTGTGTGTGTCCGCATCTGTAGCCTGCTATTGTCTCATTACACCGCCCTGTGTGAATCAAAGTAAATATAGAAGTGGTCATGAACACATGTGTCCATCAGACAGAGGCTGCTGCCTCCTGTCATCATTAATGGACGTCTCTTAGAAGGAACCCCGGAAGCTGCTTCACTTCCTCTGTGATCATCTTCTTTATATATGTTCACGTTAGAAGTATACTTTTCATCACGTGTCTATATTTCAATGTTATAATGGCAGTCTGTTAATATGTGTTGCATGTCTGTATTTCTGTCTCTCTGCTGCCTCTCATGGCTGTGAGGAATGTAGCCCTGACGTCAGCAGAGTGAGTGTGTGCAGCTCTGCACGTGCCCACCTGATTTCACTCCAACTCCCATGCTGCTTTGCGACATTTTAAACTACAAGCACCCACAGCTCGGTGCTTTATGCATGCGCATCAAACCCAAACACTTAAAAGAACTACAACCGCACGTCACGACAACTACAACAGCTGTGGCCCATGCGCAGTGCGCACCACGGTGATTTAAATGTTTTCTGTACGTGCAAAGATGGCAGCTCAGGTCGACCTGCAGAGACTGATCCGGGAGAAGACGAAGAGGGAGAGGAAGGAGGAGAGGAAGGAGGAGAGGAAGAGGAGGGAAGAAAGGGAGGAGGAGAGGAAGAAGACCGAGGAAAGGGAGGAGGAGAGGAAGAGGAGGGAGGAGGAGAGGAAAAGGAAGCAGCTGACATCGGAGAAACAGGTGAGGAGAGAGAGGAAGATTCACCGGAGCCTCCCGCTGCAGGTTCCCCGCAAACAGAGCATCATCCGCGGGGAGAAGCACCTTCACATGCCGCCCCAACACCTCCACCTGCAGCCAGAGGTGGGAAATACAAATACTTCGTTACTATAGGCCTACTTAAGTACATGTTTGGTACTTTACTCAACTACTTATTTTTCTGACGACTTTTTACTTTGACTTTTTACATGTTGAACTCAAATACCTGTACTTTCTACTTCTCTCATGTTGAACTCAAATACCTGTACTTTCTACTTCTCTCATGTTGAACTCAAATACCTGTACTTTCTACTTCTCTCATGTTGAACCCAAATACCTGTACTTTCTACTTCTTACATGTTGAACCCAAATACCTGTACTTTCTACTTCTCACATGAAACTTCAAGTAGCTTATAATGATGCCATGAGAATATTGCTGAAGAGACCTCGATGGTCTAGTGCAAGTGAAATGTTTGTGGCTGCAGGAGTCAATACTCTACAAGCTGTTTTAAGAAATCTTATGTATAAATGTATTTGCCGGCTTAATGACTCTGATAATGAAATTCTCTTGGCCTTATCGAACATAAGGTATAGTACTACACGCTACCAATCGCAGCTGTGGAGACATTGGTATAGTTGTCTCTTTGTAGGACACTGATTTAAATTATTCTTAAACTATGAATTATTTTTATGCTATGTATGTAATTTATTATATCTAATGCCTTGTCTTTTATCTATGTAATGTATTGTCTTTTATCTATGTAATGTATTGTCTTTTATCTATGTAATGTCTTGTCTTTTATCTATGTAATGTCTTGTCTTTTATCTATGTAATGTCTTGTCTTTTATCTATGTAATGTATTGTCTTTTATCTATGTAATGTATTGTCTTTTATCTATGTAATGTCTTGTCTTTTATCTGGACCCTGAGTCTGTAATAAAGTTTTCATTCATTCATTCATTCATTCACATGTTGAACCCAAATACCTGTACTTTCTACTTCTTACATGTTGAACCCAAATACCTGTACTTTCTACTTCTTACATGTTGAACACAAATACCTGTACTTTCTACTTCTTTACATGTTGAACCCAAATACCTGTACTTTCTACTTCTTACATGTTGAACCCAAATACCTGTACTTTCTACTTCTTACATGTTGAACACAAATACCTGTACTTTCTACTTCTCACATGTTGAACCCAAATACCTGTACTTTCTACTTCTTACATGTTGAACCCAAATACCTGTACTTTCTACTTCTTACATGTTGAACCCAAATACCTGTACTTTCTACTTCTACATGTTGAACACAAATACCTGTACTTTCTACTTCTTACATGTTGAACTCAAATACCTGTACTTTCTACTTCTTACATGTTGAACTCAAATACCTGTACTTTCTACTTCTTACATGTTGAACACAAATACCTGTACTTTCTACTTCTCACATGTTGAACTCAAATACCTGTACTTTCTACTTCTTACATGTTGAACTCAAATACCTGTACTTTCTACTTCTCACATGTTGAACACAAATACCTGTACTTTCTCCTTCTTACACTTTGAACACAAATACATGTACTTTCTACTTCTTACATGTTGAACCCAAATACCTGTACTTTCTACTTCTCACATGTTGAACCCAAATACCTGTACTTTCTACTTCTTACATATTGAACTCAAATACCTGTACTTTCTACTTCTTACATGTTGAACTCAAATACCTGTACTTTCTACTTCTTACATGTTGAAATCAAATACCTGTACTTTCTACTTCTTACATGTTGAACTCAAATACCTGTAATTTCTACTTCTCACATGTTGAACACAAGTACCTGTACTTTCTACTTCTTACATGTTGAACCCAAATACCTGTACTTTCTACTTCTTACATGTTGAACACAAATACCTGTACTTTCTCCTTCTTACATGTTGAACTCAAATACCTGTACTTTCTACTTCTTACATGTTGAACTCAAATACCTGTACTTTCTACTTCTTACATGTTGAACTCAAATACCTGTACTTTCTACTTCTTACATGTTGAACTCAAATACCTGTAATTTCTACTTCTCACATGTTGAACACAAGTACCTGTACTTTCTACTTCTTACATGTTGAACCCAAATACCTGTACTTTCTACTTCTTACATGTTGAACCCAAACCTGTACTTTCTACTTCTTACATGTTGAACTCAAATACCTGTACTTTCTACTTCTTACATGTTGAACCCAAATACCTGTACTTTCTACTTCTCACATGTTGAACCCAAATACCTGTACTTTCTACTTCTCACATGTTGAACCCAAATACCTGTACTTTCTACTTCTTACATATTGAACTCAAATACCTGTACTTTCTACTTCTTACATGTTGAACTCAAATACCTGTACTTTCTACTTCTTACATGTTGAAATCAAATACCTGTACTTTCTACTTCTTACATGTTGAACTCAAATACCTGTAATTTCTACTTCTCACATGTTGAACACAAGTACCTGTACTTTCTACTTCTTACATGTTGAACCCAAATACCTGTACTTTCTACTTCTTACATGTTGAACACAAATACCTGTACTTTCTCCTTCTTACACTTTGAACTCAAATACCTGTAATTTCTACTTCTCACATGTTGAACACAAGTACCTGTACTTTCTACTTCTTACATGTTGAACCCAAATACCTGTACTTTCTACTTCTTACATGTTGAACCCAAAACCTGTACTTTCTACTTCTCACATGTTGAACACAAGTACCTGTACTTTCTACTTCTTACATGTTGAACTCAAATACCTGTACTTTCTACTTCTTACATGTTGAACTCAAATACCTGTACTTTCTACTTCTTACATGTTGAACCCAAGTACCTGTACTTTCTACTTCTTACATGTTGAACACAAGTACCTGTACTTTCTACTTCTCACATGTTGAACACAAATACCTGTACTTTCTCCTTCTTACACTTTGAACCCAAATACCTGTACTTTTCTACTTCTCACATGTTGAACACAAATACCTGTACTTTCTACTTCTCACATGTTGAACTCAAATACCTGTACTTTCTACTTCTTACATGTTGAACCCAAGTACCTGTACTTTCTACTTCTTACATGTTGAACACAAGTACCTGTACTTTCTACTTCTCACATGTTGAACACAAATACCTGTACTTTCTCCTTCTTACACTTTGAACACAAGTACCTGTACTTTCTACTTCTCACATGTTGAACACAAATACCTGTACTTTCTACTTCTCACATGTTGAACTCAAATACCTGTACTTTCTACTTCTACATGTTGAACACAAATACCTGTACTTTCTACTTCTACATGTTGAACACAAGTACCTGTACTTTCTACTTCTCACATGTTGAACCCAAATACCTGTACTTTCTACTTCTTACATGTTGAACTCAAATACCTGTACTTTCTACTTCTCACATGTTGAACACAAATACCTGTACTTTCTACTTCTCTCATGTTGAACTCAAATACCTGTACTTTCTACTTCTTACATGTTGAACTCAATACCTGTACTTTCTACTTCTTACATGTTGAACTCAAATACCTGTAATTTCTACTTCTCACATGTTGAACACAAGTACCTGTACTTTCTACTTCTTACATGTTGAACTCAAATACCTGTACTTTCTACTTCTTACACTTTGAACACAAATACCTGTACTTTCTACTTCTTACATGTTGAACCCAAATACCTGTACTTTCTACTTCTCACATGTTGAACCCAAATACCTGTACTTTCTACTTCTTACATGTTGAACCCAAATACCTGTACTTTCTACTTCTCACATGTTGAACTCAAATACCTGTACTTTCTACTTCTTACATGTTGAACCCAAATACCTGTACTTTCTACTTCTCACATGTTGAACCCAAATACCTGTACTTTCTACTTCTTACATGTTGAACTCAAATACCTGTACTTTCTACTTCTTACATGTTGAACCCAAATGAACACAAATACCTGTACTTTCTACTTCTTACATGTTGAACCGAAATACCTGTACTTTCTACTTCTCACATGTTGAACCCAAATACCTGTACTTTCTACTTCTCACATGTTGAACTCAAATACCTGTACTTTCTACTTCTTACATGTTGAACTCAAATACCTGTACTTTCTACTTCTCACATGTTGAACACAAATACCTGTACTTTCTACTTCTTACATGTTGAACACAAATACCTGTACTTTCTACTTCTCAACCTTATTACTCTAATGTTGAACTCAAATACCTGTACTTTCTACTTCTTACATGTTGAACTCAAATACCTGTACTTTCTACTTCTTACATGTTGAACTCAAATACCTGTAATTTCTACTTCTTACATGTTGAACTCAAATACCTGTAATTTCTACTTCTCACATGTTGAACACAAGTACCTGTACTTTCTACTTCTTACATGTTGAACCAAATACCTGTACTTTCTACTTCTTACATGTTGAACACAAATACCTGTACTTTCTCCTTCTTACACTTTGAACACAAATACCTGTACTTTCTCCTTCTTACACTTTGAACCCAAGTACCTGTACTTTCTACTTCTTACATGTTGAACACAAGTACCTGTACTTTCTACTTCTCACATGTTGAACACAAATACCTGTACTTTCTCCTTCTTACACTTTGAACACAAGTACCTGTACTTTCTGCTTCTCACATGTTGAACACAAATACCTGTACTTTCTACTTCTCACATGTTGAACTCAAATACCTGTACTTTCTACTTCTACATGTTGAACACAAATACCTGTACTTTCTACTTCTACATGTTGAACACAAGTACCTGTACTTTCTACTTCTCACATGTTGAACCCAAATACCTGTACTTTCTACTTCTTACATGTTGAACTCAAATACCTGTACTTTCTACTTCTCACATGTTGAACACAAATACCTGTACTTTCTACTTCTCTCATGTTGAACTCAAATACCTGTACTTTCTACTTCTTACATGTTGAACTCAAATACCTGTACTTTCTACTTCTTACATGTTGAACTCAAATACCTGTAATTTCTACTTCTCACATGTTGAACACAAGTACCTGTACTTTCTACTTCTTACATGTTGAACTCAAATACCTGTACTTTCTACTTCTTACACTTTGAACACAAATACCTGTACTTTCTACTTCTTACATGTTGAACCCAAATACCTGTACTTTCTACTTCTCACATGTTGAACCCAAATACCTGTACTTTCTACTTCTTACATGTTGAACCCAAATAGCTGTACTTTCTACTTCTCACATGTTGAACTCAAATATCTGTACTTTCTACTTCTTACATGTTGAACCCAAATACCTGTACTTTCTACTTCTCACATGTTGAACCCAAATACCTGTACTTTCTACTTCTTACATGTTGAACTCAAATACCTGTACTTTCTACTTCTTACATGTTGAACCCAAATGAACACAAATACCTGTACTTTCTACTTCTTACATGTTGAACCGAAATACCTGTACTTTCTACTTCTCACATGTTGAACCCAAATACCTGTACTTTCTACTTCTCACATGTTGAACTCAAATACCTGTACTTTCTACTTCTTACATGTTGAACCGAAATACCTGTACTTTCTACTTCTCACATGTTGAACCCAAATACCTGTACTTTCTACTTCTCACATGTTGAACTCAAATACCTGTACTTTCTACTTCTTACATGTTGAACTCAAATACCTGTACTTTCTACTTCTCACATGTTGAACACAAATACCTGTACTTTCTACTTCTTACATGTTGAACACAAATACCTGTACTTTCTACTTCTTACATGTTGAACTCAAATACCTGTACTTTCTACTTCTTACATGTTGAACTCAAATACCTGTACTTTCTACTTCTTACATGTTGAACTCAAATACCTGTACTTTCTACTTCTTACATGTTGAACTCAAATACCTGTACTTTCTACTTCTTACATGTTGAACTCAAATACCTGTAATTTCTACTTCTTACATGTTGAACTCAAATACCTGTAATTTCTACTTCTCACATGTTGAACACAAGTACCTGTACTTTCTACTTCTTACATGTTGAACCCAAATACCTGTACTTTCTACTTCTTACATGTTGAACACAAATACCTGTACTTTCTCCTTCTTACACTTTGAACACAAATACCTGTACTTTCTCCTTCTTACACTTTGAACCCAAGTACCTGTACTTTCTACTTCTTACATGTTGAACACAAGTACCTGTACTTTCTACTTCTCACATGTTGAACACAAATACCTGTACTTTCTCCTTCTTACACTTTGAACACAAGTACCTGTACTTTCTGCTTCTCACATGTTGAACACAAATACCTGTACTTTCTACTTCTCACATGTTGAACTCAAATACCTGTACTTTCTACTTCTACATGTTGAACACAAATACCTGTACTTTCTACTTCTACATGTTGAACACAAGTACCTGTACTTTCTACTTCTCACATGTTGAACCCAAATACCTGTACTTTCTACTTCTTACATGTTGAACTCAAATACCTGTACTTTCTACTTCTCACATGTTGAACACAAATACCTGTACTTTCTACTTCTCTCATGTTGAACTCAAATACCTGTACTTTCTACTTCTTACATGTTGAACTCAAATACCTGTACTTTCTACTTCTTACATGTTGAACTCAAATACCTGTAATTTCTACTTCTCACATGTTGAACACAAGTACCTGTACTTTCTACTTCTTACATGTTGAACTCAAATACCTGTACTTTCTACTTCTTACACTTTGAACACAAATACCTGTACTTTCTACTTCTTACATGTTGAACCCAAATACCTGTACTTTCTACTTCTCACATGTTGAACCCAAATACCTGTACTTTCTACTTCTTACATGTTGAACCCAAATAGCTGTACTTTCTACTTCTTACATGTTGAACCCAAATAGCTGTACTTTCTACTTCTCACATGTTGAACTCAAATATCTGTACTTTCTACTTCTTACATGTTGAACCCAAATACCTGTACTTTCTACTTCTCACATGTTGAACCCAAATACCTGTACTTTCTACTTCTTACATGTTGAACTCAAATACCTGTACTTTCTACTTCTTACATGTTGAACCCAAATGAACACAAATACCTGTACTTTCTACTTCTTACATGTTGAACCGAAATACCTGTACTTTCTACTTCTCACATGTTGAACCCAAATACCTGTACTTTCTACTTCTCACATGTTGAACTCAAATACCTGTACTTTCTACTTCTTACATGTTGAACTCAAATACCTGTACTTTCTACTTCTCACATGTTGAACACAAATACCTGTACTTTCTACTTCTTACATGTTGAACTCAAATACCTGTACTTTCTACTTCTTACATGTTGAACTCAAATACCTGTACTTTCTACTTCTTACATGTTGAACTCAAATACCTGTACTTTCTACTTCTTACATGTTGAACTCAAATACCTGTACTTTCTACTTCTTACATGTTGAACTCAAATACCTGTACTTTCTACTTCTTACACTTTGAACACAAATACCTGTACTTTCTACTTCTTACATGTTGAACCCAAAACCTGTACTTTCTACTTCTTACATGTTGAACTCAAATACCTGTACTTTCTACTTCTTACATGTTGAACCCAAATACCTGTACTTTCTACTTCTCACATGTTGAACCCAAATACCTGTACTTTCTACTTCTCACATGTTGAACTCAAATACCTGTACTTTCTACTTCTTACATGTTGAACTCAAATACCTGTACTTTCTACTTCTTACATGTTGAACTCAAATACCTGTACTTTCTACTTCTTACATGTTGAACCCAAGTACCTGTACTTTCTACTTCTTACATGTTGAACACAAGTACCTGTACTTTCTACTTCTTACATGTTGAACACAAGTACCTGTACTTTCTACTTCTCACATGTTGAACACAAATACCTGTACTTTCTCCTTCTTACACTTTGAACACAAATACCTGTACTTTCTACTTCTTACATGTTGAACACAAGTACCTGTACTTTCTACTTCTCACATGTTGAACACAAATACCTGTACTTTCTCCTTCTTACACTTTGAACACAAATACATGTACTTTCTACTTCTTACATGTTGAACCCAAATACCTGTACTTTCTACTTCTCACATGTTGAACCCAAATACCTGTACTTTCTACTTCTTACATGTTGAACTCAAATACCTGTACTTTCTACTTCTTACATGTTGAACTCAAATACCTGTACTTTCTACTTCTTACATGTTGAAATCAAATACCTGTACTTTCTACTTCTTACATGTTGAACTCAAATACCTGTAATTTCTACTTCTCACATGTTGAACACAAGTACCTGTACTTTCTACTTCTTACATGTTGAACCCAAATACCTGTACTTTCTACTTCTTACATGTTGAACACAAATACCTGTACTTTCTCCTTCTTACACTTTGAACACAAATACCTGTACTTTCTCCTTCTTACACTTTGAACACAAATACCTGTACTTTCTACTTCTTACATGTTGAACCCAAAACCTGTACTTTCTACTTCTTACATGTTGAACCCAAATACCTGTACTTTCTACTTCTCACATGTTGAACCCAAATACCTGTACTTTCTACTTCTTACATGTTGAACTCAAATACCTGTACTTTCTACTTCTTACATGTTGAACTCAAATACCTGTACTTTCTACTTCTTACATGTTGAACTCAAATACCTGTACTTTCTACTTCTTACATGTTGAACCCAAGTACCTGTACTTTCTACTTCTTACATGTTGAACACAAGTACCTGTACTTTCTACTTCTCACATGTTGAACACAAATACCTGTACTTTCTCCTTCTTACACTTTGAACCCAAATACCTGTACTTTCTACTTCTCACATGTTGAACACAAATACCTGTACTTTCTACTTCTCACATGTTGAACTCAAATACCTGTACTTTCTACTTCTTACATGTTGAACCCAAGTACCTGTACTTTCTACTTCTTACATGTTGAACACAAGTACCTGTACTTTCTACTTCTCACATGTTGAACACAAATACCTGTACTTTCTACTTCTCACATGTTGAACTCAAATACCTGTACTTTCTACTTCTACATGTTGAACACAAATACCTGTACTTTCTACTTCTACATGTTGAACACAAGTACCTGTACTTTCTACTTCTCACATGTTGAACCCAAATACCTGTACTTTCTACTTCTTACATGTTGAACTCAAATACCTGTACTTTCTACTTCTTACATGTTGAACTCAAATACCTGTAATTTCTACTTCTCACATGTTGAACACAAGTACCTGTACTTTCTACTTCTTACATGTTGAACTCAAATACCTGTACTTTCTACTTCTTACACTTTGAACACAAATACCTGTACTTTCTACTTCTTACATGTTGAACTCAAATACCTGTACTTTCTACTTCTCACATGTTGAACCCAAATACCTGTACTTTCTACTTCTCACATGTTGAACCCAAATACCTGTACTTTCTACTTCTTACATGTTGAACCCAAATACCTGTACTTTCTACTTCTCACATGTTGAACCCAAATACCTGCACTTTCTACTTCTTACATGTTGAACCCAAATACCTGTACTTTCTACTTCTCACATGTTGAACCCAAATACCTGTACTTTCTACTTCTTACATGTTGAACCCAAATGAACACAAATACCTGTACTTTCTACTTCTTACATGTTGAACCGAAATACCTGTACTTTCTACTTCTCACATGTTGAACCCAAATACCTGTACTTTCTACTTCTCACATGTTGAACTCAAATACCTGTACTTTCTACTTCTTACACTTTGAACACAAATACCTGTACTTTCTACTTCTTACATGTTGAACCGAAATACCTGTACTTTCTACTTCTCACATGTTGAACCCAAATACCTGTACTTTCTACTTCTCACATGTTGAACCCAAATACCTGTACTTTCTACTTCTTACATGTTGAACTCAAATACCTGTACTTTCTACTTCTTACATGTTGAACTCAAATACCTGTAATTTCTACTTCTCACATGTTGAACACAAGTACCTGTACTTTCTACTTCTTACATGTTGAACTCAAATACCTGTACTTTCTACTTCTTACACTTTGAACACAAATACCTGTACTTTCTACTTCTTACATGTTGAACTCAAATACCTGTACTTTCTACTTCTCACATGTTGAACCCAAATACCTGTACTTTCTACTTCTCACATGTTGAACCCAAATACCTGTACTTTCTACTTCTTACATGTTGAACCCAAATACCTGTACTTTCTACTTCTCACATGTTGAACTCAAATACCTGTACTTTCTACTTCTTACATGTTGAACCCAAATACCTGAACTTTCTACTTCTTACATGTTGAACTCAAATACCTGTACTTTCTACTTCTTACATGTTGAACCCAAATACCTGTACTTTCTACTTCTTACATGTTGAACTCAAATACCTGTACTTTCTACTTCTTACATGTTGAACCCAAATGAACACAAATACCTGTACTTTCTACTTCTTACATGTTGAACCGAAATACCTGTACTTTCTACTTCTCACATGTTGAACCCAAATACCTGTACTTTCTACTTCTCACATGTTGAACCCAAATACCTGTACTTTCTACTTCTTACATGTTGAACCCAAATACCTGTACTTTCTACTTCTCACATGTTGAACCCAAATACCTGCACTTTCTACTTCTTACATGTTGAACCCAAATACCTGTACTTTCTACTTCTCACATGTTGAACCCAAATACCTGTACTTTCTACTTCTTACATGTTGAACCCAAATGAACACAAATACCTGTACTTTCTACTTCTTACATGTTGAACCGAAATACCTGTACTTTCTACTTCTCACATGTTGAACCCAAATACCTGTACTTTCTACTTCTCACATGTTGAACTCAAATACCTGTACTTTCTACTTCTTACACTTTGAACACAAATACCTGTACTTTCTACTTCTTACATGTTGAACCGAAATACCTGTACTTTCTACTTCTCACATGTTGAACCCAAATACCTGTACTTTCTACTTCTCACATGTTGAACCCAAATACCTGTACTTTCTACTTCTTACATGTTGAACTCAAATACCTGTACTTTCTACTTCTTACATGTTGAACTCAAATACCTGTAATTTCTACTTCTCACATGTTGAACACAAGTACCTGTACTTTCTACTTCTTACATGTTGAACTCAAATACCTGTACTTTCTACTTCTTACACTTTGAACACAAATACCTGTACTTTCTACTTCTTACATGTTGAACTCAAATACCTGTACTTTCTACTTCTCACATGTTGAACCCAAATACCTGTACTTTCTACTTCTCACATGTTGAACCCAAATACCTGTACTTTCTACTTCTTACATGTTGAACCCAAATACCTGTACTTTCTACTTCTCACATGTTGAACTCAAATACCTGTACTTTCTACTTCTTACATGTTGAACCCAAATACCTGAACTTTCTACTTCTTACATGTTGAACTCAAATACCTGTACTTTCTACTTCTTACATGTTGAACCCAAATACCTGTACTTTCTACTTCTTACATGTTGAACTCAAATACCTGTACTTTCTACTTCTTACATGTTGAACCCAAATGAACACAAATACCTGTACTTTCTACTTCTTACATGTTGAACCGAAATACCTGTACTTTCTACTTCTCACATGTTGAACCCAAATACCTGTACTTTCTACTTCTCACATGTTGAACTCAAATACCTGTACTTTCTACTTCTTACACTTTGAACACAAATACCTGTACTTTCTACTTCTTACATGTTGAACCGAAATACCTGTACTTTCTACTTCTCACATGTTGAACCCAAATACCTGTACTTTCTACTTCTCACATGTTGAACCCAAATACCTGTACTTTCTACTTCTTACATGTTGAACTCAAATACCTGTACTTTCTGAAGAGTACTGAAGTACACTTCAAAGCCTCTTTACTTTGACTTGAGTAAAGAAGTTTAGTCAGTACTTCTACTTTCACCAGAGTATTTTTGAACACGAGTATCTGTACTTCTACTTGAGTAAAGGATGTGTGTACTTTTGCCATCTCCTTCTGCAGCCTCCTCCTCTTCCTCCTCCTCTTCCTCAGAAGAAGCACCAGGTAGAATCTCCTGCTCTGTTCAGCTTCTCTCCGCTGAGGAAGGAGAAGGAGCCGAAGGAGAAGGAGTTGAAGCTGAGGAAGGAGAAGGAGCCGAAGGAGGCGAAGCTGAGGAAGGAGAACACTGAAACTAACGTGAAGCACGATCACATCAGGAGCAGCAAGGGTGAGTCTATCATGTGTATCGTGTTACTGTACGTTTGTATTTACATATTTACATTTTCTACTTTTTTAATGGTATTTTATTTCTATGTGAGATGTTTGCATTTTGGATCGTTTATTTATATTATTTCAATGCCTTGTCTTTTTATGAAGCTGCAACGCGAACATTTTCCAGATTGGGATCAATTAAGTACTTTTTATCTTTTCTTATGTTATGTTATCTTTTCTTATCTTATCTTTTCTTATCTTATCTTATGTTATCTTATCTTTTCTTATGTTATCTTATCTTATCTTATCATATCTTTTCTTATGTTATGTTATCTTTTCTTATCTTATCTTATCTTATGTTATCTTTTCTTATGTTATCTTATCTTATCTTATCTTATCTTATCTTTTCTTATGTTATGTTATCTTTTCTTATGTTATCATATCTTATCTTTTCTTATGTTATGTTATCTTTTCTTATCTTATCTTATCTAAATGGAATGCATATGGGTTGTTTCCAAGGGGCACAGGGACCAACATGTGGCACCAAATAAAGATGAGAAGCTGTAAAAGTAACTTACAGAAGCACTCTGTATCATTCATAGGGTATCGTCTGAAATGTATCGATTCCGGTTCTTATCGATTCCGCTTCTTATCGATTCCGGTTCTTATCGATTCCGGTTCTTATCGATTCCGCTTCTTATCGATTCCGGTCCTTATCGATTCCGGTCCTTATCGATTCCGGTCCTTATCGATTCCGCTTCTTATCGATTCTGCTTCTTATCGATTCCGCTTCTTATCGATTCCGCTTCTTATCGATTCCGGTTCTTATCATTCCGGTTCTTATCGATTCCGGTTCTTGTCGATTCCGCTTCTTGTCGATTCCGCTTCTTATCGATTCCGCTTCTTATCGATTCCGGTCCTTATCGATTCCGCTTCTTATCGATTCCGCTTCTTATCGATTCCGGTTCTTATCATTCCGGTTCATATCATTCCGGTTCATATCATTCCGGTTCTTATCGATTCCGGTTCTTATCATTCCGGTTCTTATCGATTCCGGTTCTTGTCGATTCCGCTTCTTGTCGATTCCGCTTCTTGTCGATTCCGCTTCTTATCGATTCCGGTTCTTATCGATTCCGGTTCTTATCGATTCCGGTTCTTATCGATTCCGCTTCTTATCGATTCCGGTCCTTATCGATTCCGGTCCTTATCGATTCCGCTTCTTATCGATTCCGCTTCTTATCGATTCCGGTTCTTATCATTCCGGTTCATATCATTCCGGTTCTTATCGATTCCGGTTCTTATCATTCCGGTTCTTGTCGATTCCGGTTCTTGTCGATTCCGCTTCTTGTCGATTCCGCTTCTTATCGATTCCGCTTCTTATCGATTCCGGTCCTTATCGATTCCGCTTCTTATCGATTCCGCTTCTTATCGATTCCGGTTCTTATCATTCCGGTTCATATCATTCCGGTTCTTATCGATTCCGGTTCTTATCATTCCGGTTCTTATCGATTCCGGTTCTTGTCGATTCCGCTTCTTGTCGATTCCGCTTCTTGTCGATTCCGCTTCTTGTCGATTCCGGTTCTTATCATTCCGGTTCTTATCGATTCCGGTTCTCATCGATTCCGGTTCTTATCATTCCGGTTCTTATCGATTCCGCTTCTTATCGATTCCCGTTCTTATCGATTCCCGTTCTTATCGATTCCGGTTCTTATCGATACCCCGTTTCGATTCCAAAATTGTAAAAGAAAGAGGTCAAACGTTTAGATAACAAACATATCTTTATTCTTTTAAGCTTTAACTGAAATGTTTACAAATAAAAAATATACATGCAATACAAATGTGTTGCACAATAGCTGTGCTTTATTTTAGCTGAGCTGTGCCTGTGGCGAGCTATGAGCAGGCTGTGCCTCGTCTTTCTCTTTCTGAGCGTAGTGGAGCCTCGCTTCAGAGCGTTCACCGCGACCCGTCTTTGGTGTTATGAACTGTCTACGGGAGGGCGGGGGATGCGGGGCAGCTGTGGACCTCTGTCGCCTGTCAGCGCAGCTTACATGATGCCGTTTAAAAAGATTAAGGGCGGTGCCGGCCGTCAGCAAACCGAGCCGGCCGTCACCGGCCCACAGACGACAGGCCGTTCTGTGATTCTCCAGAACACACAGAAGGCCAGTCCGCCCTGTGTTCCACCGGGTCGCCGCGGCGCAGACGGACCCGGTGGAACACAGGGTCTACCGCGTTAGGAACCGTTAAGCAGAACCGAAATTGTGTATTTTGTATGGGTACCCGGTACCCGGCCTTTTCTTATCGGTTCTCTTCTGGAACCAAGTTTCGGTTCCCAACCCTAATCATTCATACAACTTTATAATATCAAGATTTAATAACTGTTGCACAATAACGTGGAAGCTTCCTGATCCAGTCTGAGATGCTCCTTGTGGAACATCAACAGACAAACATCAACACACACGAGAAACAAACAACAACATGGACATCACAGCTGAGGCCTGCTCTACGAAGCCGGTTCAACATAACCTGATATGTTTGAGTTAGCCGGTTGGCCTAATCCAAAACACGCGCTCTCGCTAAGCGGTCCTACGACGCGGGTTATCAAGTGGATCGCTCAAGCCAGCCGTGTCCTATCTAGCTAGGTGTTCACATGAGAGGGGCGGTATCTGGAGCATTCGACCAATCACAGACATGGAGAAGCGCACTGACAGCGCAGCGTCATACTTCCTGAATGAAAAGTGAACTCTAATATCAGACACATGAAGAAGTTAAACTTTAAACATGACTTGAACACTTGATCAGGATCAGAGCACAGAGCTGCACCTGCAAGGTGAATACAGCTGGAACAGAACAAGTGTTTGAATGCGTCCATCAACAGGTTCATGATATCACTGCCCCGTCTAAAACACCATCTGACTCTCATCACCTCTGACTCCAGTGTTTCCTCAACTTAATGTGTTGCTTAAAATAATGCTTCTGCATCCAGTCTGTGACACTGTGAGTGTTGCACGGCCAGATACGGCTCAGCTGACTCAGATCAGGAGATATATGATACATTATGAAGTGATATGCCGCGGACTGTACTTAATGTACTCTGATCCGGTTACTTATGTTGTGGCAGATATTTAAGTAAGCTTTCTTAACGCTATGTTATAATAGTCAGATTGCTCTGAAGATGGAGGTGATATTCTATTCATGTTCACGTTCACACAGTCAGTGATTTTTGCCGGCCGTCTTTCCTGCAACGGCAGCTTTTCTGTATTTCCTTTCTCCTGTAATATGACTTGATCGCTTTAAACTCCGCACACTGAGCTCTGATTGGTCAGCAGGCAGGTGCTTTCACTGAGTTGAGCTCTTAGCCTGCAACCTAACCTGGTCCGGACCAGGCTAGCTGCTTAGCATCAGTTACCATGGAGATCTAGCCGCTAAGAAGAGAACCAGCTTCGTAGGACCGGAAACCCAGAGTTATCTTGAAGTTAGCTGCTAAGAGAACATCCGGCTTCGTAGTACAGGCCTCTGGGTCAGAGGATGCTTCAGGCTGGAGCACAGAGGATGCTTCAGGCTGTCTGGAGCACAGAGGATGCTTCAGGCTGGAGCGCAGAGGATGCTTCAGGCTGGAGCGCAGGGGATGCTTCAGGCTGGAGCGCAGAGGATGCTTCAGGCTGGAGCGCAGAGGATGCTTCAGGCTGGAGCACAGAGGATGCTTCAGGCTGGAGCGCAGAGGATGCTTCAGGCTGTCTGGAGCACAGAGGATGCTTCAGGCTGTCTGGAGCACAGAGGATGCTTCAGGCTGGAGCACAGAGGATGCTTCAGGCTGTCTGGAGCACAGAGGATGCTTCAGGCTGGAGCACAGAGGATGCTTCATTGTGCTCTGTATCTCGTTGGCAGACCCGAGGCCTCGCAGTGAGACGCTGGAGGAGTATCTGCTGAGGAAGAGGAGGAGGAGGAAGAAGAAGAAACCCCACACGCACCACAAAGCTGTGCAGACGGTGACCCCTGACCCCCCCTCCCATCATCTCCTCCCCCTCCCGCTGAAGCTCCTCCCCTTCCTGTCGCACCAGGACATCTCCATCCGGCGCTCTCACCTCAACACCGGATCGTGGACGGGACACTTCCTGCACGAGGAGCTCCAGGCGAACGGGGGGGGGTCCGTTTTGCACGCCTACGGCGACGAGTTGTCCCTTCTCGATGCCTGCGGAGATGGACGTCTTCGCCCGGGAGTTCCTAAAGCTGGCGTTCTCAGAGACACCGCGGGGGGCGGCGCTCTACGCCCTCGCCGTGGTGCACGGTGCCGCCCACTTCCTGCCAGACTTCCTGGACTACTTCGCCTTCAACTTCCCCAACACCCCCGTCAAGATGGAGATCCTCGGGAAGAAGGACATCGAGACGACCACCATCGCCCACTTCCACGCTCAGGTAGGACAGGCTCAGCTGTTGGACTACCCCAACATGTGTCCCTCTCCTCCGTCTGCTACATCACATGTCCCCTCTTCCTCACGTCTCTACATCAACATGTGTCCCCTCTTCCTCACGTCTCTGCATCAACTGTGTCCCCCTTCCTCACGTCTCCTTCTCTGCTACATCAACATGTGTCCCCTCTTCTTCATGTCTCTGCTACTCAACATGTGTCCCCTCTTCCTCACGTCTCTGCATCAACATGTGTCCCCTCTTCCTCACGTCTCTGCATCAACATGTGTCCCCTCTTCCTCACGTCTCTGCATCAACATGTGTCCCCTCTTCCTCACGTCTCTCATCAACATGTGTCCCCTCTTCCTCACGTCTCTACATCAACATGTGTCCCCTCTCTCCCATGTCTCTTCTACATCAACATGTGTCCCCTCTTCCTCACGTCTCTACATCAACATGTGTCCCCTCTTCTTCATGTCTCTTCTACATCAACATGTGTCCCCTCTTCTCATGTCTCTCTACATCAACATGTGTCCCCTCTTCTTCATGTCTCTTCTACATCAACATGTGTCCCTCTTCTCCATGTCTCTACATCAACATGTGTCCCCTCTTCTTCATGTCTCTTCTACATCAACATGTGTCCCCTCTTCTTCATGTCTCTTCTACATCAACATGTGTCCCCTCTTCTTCACGTCTCTTCTACATCAACATGTGTCCCCTCTTCTTCATGTCTCTTCTACATCAACATGTGTCCCCTCTTCTCTCATGTCTCTTCTACATCAACATGTGTCCCCCTCTTCTTCTCTACATCAACATGTGTCCCCTCTTCTCCATGTCTCTTCTACATCAACATGTGTCCCCTCTTCTCCATGTCTCTTCTACATCAACTGTGTCCCCTCTTCTTCATGTCTCTACATCAACATGTGTCCCCCTTCTTCATGTCTCTTCTACATCACATGTGTCCCCTCTTCTCCGTGTCTCTTCTACATCAACATGTGTCCCCTCTTCTTCATGTCTCTTCTCCATCAACAGTGTCCCCTCTTCTCCATGTCTCTTCTACATCAACATGTGTCCCCTCTTCTCCATGTCTCTTCTACATCAACATGTGTCCCCTCTTCTTCATGTCTCTTCTACATCAACATGTGTCCCCTCTTCTCCATATCTCTTCTACATCAACATGTGTCCCCTCTTCTTCATGTCTCTTCTACATCAACATGTGTCCCCTCTTCTCCATATCTCTTCTACATCAACATGTGTCCCCTCTTCTTCATGTCTCTCTACATCAACATGTGTCCCCTCTTCTTCATGTCTCTTCCACATCAACATGTGTCCCCTCTTCTTCATGTCTCTCCTACATCAACATGTGTCCCCTCTTCTTCATGTCTCTTCTACATCAACATGTGTCCCCTCTTCGTCATGTCTCTTCTACATCAACATGTGTTCCCTCTTCTTCATGTCTCTTCTACATCAACATGTGTCCCCTCTTCGTCATGTCTCTTCTACATCAACATGTGTCCCCTCTTCGTCATGTCTCTTCTACATCAACATGTGTCCCCTCTTCTTCATGTCTCTTCTACATCAACATGTGTCCCCTCTTCTTCATGTCTCTTCTACATCAACATGTGTCCCCTCTTCTTTGTACCTCTACCTGCTGCAGGTGAGCCGGACGTACTGCTCGGGGACGTACCGCTCCGGCCCCATGAGGCAGATCAGTTTGGTGGGGGCCGTGGACGAGGAGGTGGGAGATTTCTTCCCAGAGTTCCTGGACATGCTGGAGGAGTCGCCCTTCCTCAAGGTCAGAGCCAGATACCTCGTTCCACCAACTCATCCATATAAGAGTAGCTGTTGTCTAGACGCAGTGAGGTGGAAGCGTGTAGCGGTATCTCATGCTCTGATGACTGCAGACTAACGAGGACTCTCAGGTCGCGTCCACACCTAATCGTCCGCTTTCAGGTGCGCACCAGGGGCCTCGCTTAAAAACGCTGCGTACGCTCCAAAGATGGCGTGCGCCAGTTTCTACGCAATGCTTGCGATTTATAAAATACTAACTTGACGGGAAAACGTGCGGTCCTCCACGGACACTCTGACCCATGCGTACGCACTAAGCACAACAACGGGAGAGACGAGAAACCGCGACCCCGTTGGCAGAAGAAAGAACGGAGAGACATGTGGAAATAATACCATGAATAAAACGTTACCTCTCATTTATCAGATATATGCAGTGGAGACGCTGCGCACAGCTGATCGACAGCTGGAACACAAACCACCAAATACAAACACATAATTCAGATCCAGTCGTCATGACTCCACTCCGGAGGGATTCCCCGATCACTTCTCAGTCTCTCATCAAGGGGGGGGGGGGGGTCTCCTGTCCCCGGCACTACACACTGCCTGAGGAAGGCTACTGTGTATTCTTTTTGTCATGAACCTTTTTCGGACCACTTATTTATTGATGTTGGTGACGATCCGCCCTCCATGCTGCTGCTCTGTTCAAACTGCATCCACCGAACAATATGATTTATCTCCACCTCCCCAAAGTAACCAGAACCTGACACGGTGTGAGACGTCTTTAGCTTTCTGTCCTCATCTCCTGCTCTCCTTCATGCAGTCAGTCAGAATGGATGATGAATGGGCGTTTCTTTGACTATTCATTGGCAAATCTGGGCGTTACGTGAAGCCCGCAAAAGCTGCACCGCATTTCGAGTCGAGTTGATTTATAAAGAGAAACCGGCGAGGAAAGTGCGTACGCAATGTTCGGTGAATCGGAAAATGTATGGACCTATTATTCAGACTTCTACTACGTACGCAACCTTCCCACGTGGATCCTACGCACGCCGTTATACAGGAGGCCCAGACCACCGTTTGTTGCATTGCTTCATTCTTCAGAAGGCTGGGTTTGCGTTCACACGGCAAAACTCAAACGGACTATAAACACAAGTCATGTGCTCGGAAATGCTGTTCAACCATTGGTCAGACATTAAGGGGGTAAACACGCAAATTAGGGATGGGAACGATTAATCGAATATTCAAAGTTATTCAGGTATTTGAATATGAGTTATTAATTTATTTATTTTATTTAAATGTTATTGATGGGAGGGATTCCTAAGTTGATTACATATTATCAAATTGAATAATTCAATGAATACGACAGAGCTGCAGGTGCTGATCTCTCTCTCGCGTCCGGTTATACTTCACTCGTGTTTATGTCCAAATCCATCAGATCTAGCTAGTTCTAGCCAATGGTAATGGCTGCTGCCCCTCCCTACACGCAGATCACGCAGACTCAACCCTCATCTTAGGCCCTAATGCGGCGCAAATGAGCTCCGCAGCCATTGCGAGGTTCCGGCGCTAACAATTCATGAGCGTGCTCCCCCGCCCCCTGTCAACACTCGCGACACATGGCCAGCCTTAACAACAATAAGCGCTGCTTGGCAACCGTGTGTGGCGGCAAAGTGCATAGACATTTTGACTGGAGAGATTTAGTTTAGCCGGTATTCAACATATTTGACCAGTCATAGTCCGGTAATTATTTACACTCTAAGAGTCCTACACAACAGACATGGCGTCAAAAAGGAGTAATGTGTGGAAATATTTCGACTAGGTTAGTGAGTGCGGTGTAGAGGTCAAACTATGCCAAATTAAACTTATATACCTTGCTATACCCGCAACCTCCGTTCCAGCTGAGAGGGTCTTCTCTACAGCTGGGCTGATTGCTGTTTGCATACGCGTTGAGGCGCATCCCATCGTGAGACATCGAACGGTTATGAATGAGAACTATAGGTTACTTACGTAACCCCAGCACTCGGAGTAACATGAAGATGTCTCACAAGACGGCCCTTCTTGCTAAGGTGAAGCGAGAAGAGGTGCTTATTTTGAATGACGCTGCGTCGTAGCGCAAGCTACTTAAAGGGCGGGTGGATTCCCTGACGCTGACGTCAAGATCACCGGCCAATCAGGATTGGCGTAATGAGATTGATGCTTCTGTTTGCATACCCGTTGAGGCGCATCCACACATGAAAGCTGTAGGCCTATAGCTGTCAAACTGTGATCACCAGTTCAATACATTTGACAAATTCGACTTGGTTTCTAAACTTATTTGAACATGTATTTATGTATTTCCAAAAATTATTGAAAAACATTTTTGGGAAAAGAAAATTTGTTGAATTTTTTTTTTACCCAATTTTTCTTGATAGGATATTTTACATTTCGGTTAAAGGTGGGGTAGGTAAGTTTGAGAAACCGGCTCGAGAACGCTAGAATTTGAAAATACACAACCGGAGAAAATCTGCCACTTCCTTACAGAGCCCCTCCTCCAACACACACGAACGCGCACATGACCAATGAGGGCACGAGATAAGTTTGTGCCCCGATGGAAGGCTGACGGGCAGGTAGGCCATGGTTGTACTTTTTACAGTATTACGGCTTCTACAGATGACATTTTTTTATGGATTGTTCTCTCTCTCTCTCTCTCCCCTCTCTCTCTCCTCCCTCTCTCTCTCCCCCCTCTATCTCCCTCTCTCTCTCTCCCCTCTCTCTCTGTGAGCCTTCTGAATTACCGTGGGACAGCACATTCTAAACTAAAATGTTCAATCAATAAAGTAACATCTTATCTTAATAATATCTTCATATTAATAATAATAAATCATGCAGTATGTGTCTGAAAGGGAGCAGGAGGAAGCAAACAAAAAAATATACAAAAGATATACTGCATATTACAGCAAACAATTGTAAAGGTAAAAGTATGAGCATAACAAATAAAGTGTAATGTAAACATTTACATTATTATTATGATTATTTAATATATAAAGACTATATATTATTGAATTACAAGATTAGATACACTTTATTTGATCTAAAATATTGATGTGTTCAAATGCTCTTCAAAACACAAAAGTCCATGAAACTTGTCTTTCTGTATTTGTGAATGAAGCGCCATCTCCTGGTTAAAACCTGAAATTGAAAATCTGGCAACGCCCTCTTGGAAAATAGTGGGAGGGCTTAACGTTCCTCGATACTGGTCTTAGGCAGGTCGTAGGCAGGAAGCTGGAGTCTGAAATGAGGTGCTACATCTGTATAACATTTGATTTCACCTTGCTCTATTTTTTTTTAACGCACCTTCAAAAACGGGAACATTTTCCGGAGTTTCAACCGGGTACCAGCCACCGAAAACGGGGACTCTGCCCGGAAAACGGGGACGTTTTGGCCACCCATCCGACTGTGTTTACAGCTAGCTCACACGCTAACATAAGAGCTCACTTGGGGTTGAGGCTTTTTTACACGTTGCTTGACTGCCTGCCCACATATCTGTTCTAAACATAGTAATGTGTATTGGGGAAAATAATTATTTAAAGTAGTGCTGTCAAAATTATCGCGTTAACGGCGGTAATTAATTTTTTGAATTAATTGCGTTAAAATATTTAACGCATTTAACGCATGTGCAGAATGGCCCGCCCCATACGTGCCACCAGTGGCAGCGCCAGGGTATGGCTGGGGTAGGCTACACCCATACCAAGAAATGGCTTAGCCCCACCATGAAAAATGATGTTAAAGAAAGCAAAATAAAGTCTGCCAACTCGCGCGGAGTAAATTGCACAGACAGCAGTTAGTAAGATTGATTTCAGTAGCCACGGTTTTGAAAACTTTTGTCACGTAGTGATCGTCTTCTCAATAGAACATCTTTGATAACGGCGTGGTGTTGTTGCAGGAAGTCCTGACGGAGAATACTCTTGCTGTAGTACAGGGCAGAGCCATATAATAGTAATAATATGGCTCTGGTACAGGGGTGCACATAACTGGTACGCAGGTTATGTGCGTAATCTGAAATGCGGACCGTCACTTGTGTCACAAAGCGCATTTGCGTACCGACGTACTTGTGAAGCTTTTCCAGAAGGCGGTTCGATCACCGGACGACAGAGTCGGTCTCCGTGTGCACAGACAGGGCTGCTGTTAACGTCGGTCTGTACAACGGAACTGTGCCAAAACTACGCCAACCGGCTGCGGAGGGAGACTCCCCCCTTCACTGGAGAACTGCACTAAAACAGCTGATCACAACGTTCACACTCTGTGGTCACGAAGTACTCCACTAGCCCCCCCCCCCCCTGTCGACTTTCCTGAAGTACTCCCCCGTTGATAGAAATCAACACGTAATGAATTAAGACCCCACGGTTTGATGATTGATAGGTGTGTGGGTTGTCTTTCATTTTGACATGCAGAAAAATGTTATAATAAACATAGATACTGTGTTAAATGGATATATCCGCCTGCTTTCATTTATCTTTCCATTCCCAACAATATACATAAATAAATGGCATATTTTGGACATAGTTCGAATGGTGATTAATCATGATTAATTAATTTTTAAGCTGTGATTAATCTGATTAAAAATGTTAATCGTTTGACAGCCCTAATTTAAAGGTATTTCATAATTGTGACATTTATTGTACTTTTTGATGGATGAATGATGCTCAAAGTGAGGGGGCAAAGAATACAACTGAGGGGGCAATGCCCCTTTTTGCCCCCTCGTGGTGCCGAGCCCGCTTTGCGCTATTAGCAGGAAGCTACTGTTCACAAAGCAAAGACGGAGAAAAAGAACGGAGATAAAGTACAGATATTAACGGAGATATCAACATTTAAATACGGCGATATCAAAAGATAAAATGTAGGCTCAAGGTAAGTGTTAACTGTAAAAATGTGGTTTGTGTCTTAATTCGTTTATATACTATATTATAACTTTGCTAACTATTTGAAGTTCACTTGTTTAATGGTTTCTAAAGTAATGCTCATATAGATGAAGCTTAAATGTATTTGTTGTTTTGAGTCTTTGTGTAGCTCTCACGTTGGTTTTTGGTTTTAGAAATCATCAGTCAAGTGTATGACCGTCTTTCGGAGGGATATGCTACAGTTTATATCATAAAATATCCATACATGGCATCCGTGTATCAACAGAATATCACCGCGCAAAGCGATACTATGCTGTATCGATTATTTCCCCCACCCCTACTGAATATACGGCATGTTTCCCACTTAGAAGTACAAGTACCACCCTGTAACGTCTGTAATCTGTGGTCTCCCCCCCCCCCCAGATGACCCTCCCCTGGGGGAGTCTCTCCTCGCTGAAGCTCTCCTGCCGATCGCAGAGCGACGACGGGCCGATTTTGTGGGTGAGGCCCGGGGAGCAGATGGTGCCGACAGCTGATCTGCAGAAGTCTCCGTTCAAGAGGCGCAGGTACCAGTCCAGCAGTTTAGTTGATCTGTGTGTAGTGTCGTGGGCAGGCCCCATTCATCAACTGAACAGTACATTGCGCAGCTTTGGCCAGCATTGCTCATTTCCAGCTGTTGTCCAGATGATAATAAACACCTTTTTTTAAAACACATCAACAGCATTAGTTATAAAGAAAGGATGAAAGACAAGTAGATAGAGGTGAAAGGATACAAGAGAACAATAAAATGCAAACAACACACGTTACTACATACATGTCACATATAGCACATCACAATCACACGACAGGGGGATCACGACATGATCACAACATAATCACGACATGTAACACGACATGATCACTACATGATCATGACATGATCACTACATGTATCACGACATGCAACACGACATGCATCTCGACATGCAACACGACATGTAACACGACATGATCACCACATGATCACGACATGTATCACGACATGATCACGACATGATCACGACATGTATCACGACATGATCACGACATGTAACACGACATGATCACGACATGTATCACGACATGTAACACGACTTGATCACGACATGATCACGACATGATCACGACATGTAACACGACATGATCACGACATGTAACACGACATGATCACGACATGAATCACGACATGATCACGACATGTACACGACATGATCACGACATGTAACACGACATGATCACGACATGATCACTACATGTATCACGACATGCATCTCGACATGCAACACGACATGATCACGACATGATCACGACATGTAACACGACATGTAACACGACATGATCACGACATGATCACGACATGATCACGACATGTATCACGACATGATCACGACATGTAACACGACATGATCACGACATGATCACGACATGTATCACGACATGTAACATGACATGTAACACGACATGATCCCGACATGATCACGACATGTAACACGACATGTAACACGACATGATCACGACATGTATCACGACATGTAACACGATATGTAACACGACATGTAACACGACATGTATCACGACATGTATCACGACATGCATCTCGACATGCAACACGACATGATCACGACATGATCACGACATGATCACGACATGTAACACGACATGTAACACGACATGATCACGACATGTATCACGACATGCATCTCGACATGCAACACGACATGCAACACGACATGATCACGACATGATCACGACATGTATCACGACATGTATCACGACATGATTACGACATGTATCACGACATGATCATGACATGTAACACGACATGTATCACGACATGAACACGACATGATCACTACATGATCACAACATGATCACAACATGTAACACACACACCACATCCAACACAGACGAGTGTGTGCAGGTTCTCAGTGAGCCATGTTCCTCAGTGAGCTGTGACGGTGCTATATGCATGTCTTTGAGTTGAGCGGGAATACAGTATTGTGGTGGAAATGCTTGAAATAAACTCGTCAAAGAGTTGTCCTTCTGAGTCTTTTAATCTTTCGCAAAGGAGGCAAACAACATGAAGAGAGATGTCTCCACAGCCGAAAATACAAAAACCAGATATTTTGTACATTGTGTGCATTAATTACAGTGCAGTATGTACAGAGAGGTGCGTTACTGAATCATCTCCTCCCCCACATGTTTCCTGCAGGTCCATGAACGAGATAAAGAACCTGCACTACCTGCCTCGAGCCAGCGAGCCCCGAGAGGTTCTGTACGAGGACCGGACCAAAGCCCACGCTGACCACGTGGGTCAGAGCTTCGACTGGAAGAGCACCGCCGCCGTGGGACTGCTGAAGGCCGTGAGCTTCAGAGAGGGGAGAGAGGGGTGAGAGAGAGAGAGGGAGGAGAGAGAGAGAGAGAGAGAGTGTGTGTGTCTCTCTCTTATGAATATCACCCGTTATTTACGTTATTACTGTTAAAGACCCTAATAAGGTGTGTGTGTTACAGGAACAACGGTCCCCGGGTCACCAAAGACGTGGTGTGTTTTCAGGCTGGAGACTTTAACGAGGTGGTGCAGCGGCTGCAGCTTGACCTCTACGAGCCCCGGTGTCCCAGGTCAGGAGATTCAAATGGTTATAATCACATATATGAGTTACACATATACTGATAACATGTTTAGTATGGGTATCGTGTTTAAAGGTCTCCTATCGTGCTAATTTTAGGCATATATTAAAGGTCTGAGATATATACACATATATAAAAAACATGTCTATGAAGTGTTTTGCTCGAAATACCAAACAGATCCTTGTAGCCTCGCCCCCTCTATTTCAGCTGTTACTAAAGTGCTGATTCTGTGTGTGTGTGTGTGTGTGTGTGTGCAGTGCGTGCAGTGGGTGGACGACGCTAAGTTGAACCAGCTGCGCAGGGAGGGGGTTCGATACGTTCGAACGCAGCTCTGCCATGACGACATCTACTTCATCCCCAGGAACGTGATCCACCAGTTCAAGACGGTGTCGGCCGTCTGCAGCCTGGCCTGGCACATCCGCCTCAAACAGTACCAGTCCTGCGGGGCGGAGACACATCCTGACCCCCCCACGGGACACTACTCTGTCCCTAATCTGCCCGACCACAGCCTCACCCCCTGCGGAGACAGCAAGACTTTCCCATTAGTCTGCAGAGATGGCAAAAGTACACACATCCTTTCCTCAAGTAGAAGTACAGATACTCGTGTTTAAAAGTAGAAAGTACAGGTATTTGAGTTCAACATGTAAGAAGTAGAAAGTACAGGTATTTGGGTTCAACATGTGAGAAGTAGAAAGTACAGGTATTTGGGTTCAACATGAGAGAAGTAGAAAGTACAGGTATTTGTGTTCAACATGTAAGAAGTAGAAAGTACAGGTATTTGTGTTCAACATGTAAGAAGTAGAAAGTACAAGTATTTGAGTTCAACATGAGAGAAGTAGAAAGTACAGGTATTTGTGTTCAACATGTAAGAAGTAGAAAGTACAGGTATTTGGGTTCAACATGTAAGAAGTAGAAAGTACAGGTATTTGTGTTCAACATGTGAGAAGTAGAAAGTACAGGTATTTGTGTTCAACATGTGAGAAGTAGAAAGTACAGGTATTTGGGTTCAACATGTAAGAAGTAGAAAGTACAGGTATTTGTGTTCAACATGTAAGAAGTAGAAAGTACAGGTATTTGTGTTCAACATGTAAGAAGTAGAAAGTACAGGTATTTGGGTTCAACATGTAAGAAGTAGAAAGTACAGGTATTTGTGTTCAACATGTAAGAAGTAGAAAGTACAGGTATTTGAGTTCAACATGTGAGAAGTAGAAAGTACAGGTATTTGAGTTCAACATGAGAGAAGTAGAAAGTACAGGTATTTGAGTTCAACATGTGAGAAGTAGAAAGTACAGGTATTTGAGTTCAACATGTCAAAAGTCAAAGCACAGGTATTTGTGTGTGTTGTGAACTTCCAGAAGACTCAGAAGATCTCCGAGTGAATAGTGAGGAAACCTTTTTAAAATGTCCCCGAATGTTTTTCAGCCAAAGACTCAAAGATACAGCAAGACTTTTTATTCTATGAGCTGGATCTCTCCGCTGTCTCGTGAAAAAGACGTGTTCATGTTTGTATTTATTTGAACTGTATTTCATGTCCAGTTTCCACTCGGTTGAATTGATTAAAATGTGAAAAATCATGTGGATTACATTTCCTGGAGGAAAACTAAATAAATATTATAAATGTTTATTTTGAGCCAAATATAAATGTTTCCGGGGTTAATACGTACTGTTCAATTATTTAATTATCTTCTTTTAGCTTTAGAATTTGCTTTTTTGCACAAATCCTTTTTTTTTGATGTTTTCTGTATGTTCCTAAAATGGCGCTCCACACAGGTGATGAATAATGAAGACGATTCTCTCCTTATATTCAACACTGAGTGCTCTGTGACTGACCTCTGCTTCAGGTGCAGTGTGTCCTCACAGGTTGGGACGGACAGAAATACAACTCGGGTCAGTTTTTCTCCTGGTTTTAATAAAATGTCACTTTGCATTTAAGCTCCGCCTTGTTTTATGTGAGGGTGCTTCAGAGAGGGGAGAGAGTCAAATGTCTGCTTGTTATTGGCTGCAGCAAAATCTGAAATAATGAGGCCTCCCGCAAAATGATCCAAGATAATGTAAGTGCATTTATATTTTAAAAAGTACTGACATATTTGCAGTGTCCTTCTTCTGACACGTGTATTTATTCTTTATATTTATTACATAAGTCGCCCACATGATGTTTTATGAGTTTCTACATCTGAACGTCACCTGGAAGAATCACAAGTCAAACAACAATGTAGGATTTCTGGGGGAAAAGTCAAAATGCTGACGAATGAAGCAAAAATATAAGTATTTGTAATTGAAAATAAATAATAAAATAAATAATTCTAAGTGCATTATGAGATTTATCCGGAAGAGGATTAAAGCCACATGAGTTTTTCTAATTCTAAGTGCATTATGAGATATATACGGAAGAGGATTTTATTCTGAGAAAGAAGTCAGAATTCAGACTCAAAATGTTGGCTTGTGACATCTGATTGGCCGAAGACACTCTTCACATCTTAAAATGTTTTATGTGTGAATCTAGCGGCATTGGGGGATAGCTTCTCACCATCATTTGCTGTGACCCACTGATGTTAACGAGTAACTGAAAGGCTGCCTGCCAAACGTAAACATTCAGCCACCTGACTCTCGCGAGAGTTGCACACAAGACGATCCTTTCTAGCCATAACCGAGGGACTTCCGGGACATTTAACTGCGTCAGGAAGGTTCCGAAGCTAAATATGTTCTTATTATACATCCATGAGCTAAATGGACTATTGGACTTGAGCCGAAGATTCAACAGGAGCAAAGAGGTGATTGGCTGAGGGGAGACAGGAAGGGAACGAGAGAGAAAGAGAATAAATGTTTGTGTTGTTTATGTTTACATTTTGAAGTTTGTTACCTTGATGGTAATGAAACATACTGTAATACTGGTTTACATGTTAAATATTAATATACTACATTAACGAGTGTAATGAATTAATTAGAGAACTGACATGTATTTCATGTGATGACAGAATTACGGACTTTAAAAACACATTCTGACATTAAACCCACAACCCCATTTGGCCCCAATCCTCTTCCGTAGTTTATTTCATTTAGTCTTTGACTGGGTTTTATTAATTACAAGCTGGAGATACCCGGCAGTGCTGTGTCCCGCGGCGCTCCATGTTTCTCCGGTCTGAAAAGGATGTCAGAAAGTGCTTTTGAAAGACGGATTGTTTGTTTGAGTTAAAGTGAGAATTAGAGTCAGGTATAGTGAACAGCTCCAGGAAGTAAAGACAGTACATCAACGTCACCTCTTCTGCTTTTATTTCATTCATCGATTACAAAAGCTAGTGCCAAAATAAAAGCCTCAAAACAATACAAAATAAATCTGAGATGTTCCGACACACATTGTAGTAAAATTAATACAGATAAGAAGCAGGGATAGTTACAAAGATCACAGTGTATACAGACAGACACCTGCGTACGAATACTAAGTACTTCTTCTCTTGTTGTTGCGAAACGGACTGGAAGAGATGCGCATCGAACCAAAGGGTTGAGTGAGTGATAATATGTATTTAAAGCACAACGCAGCAACATTACATACGGATATTATTTACTTTGAACAGACTCACAACCAGCTTGTCGTTCTGCTCGAAGGCGTGTTATATTCAGGCACTAAGCTAGACTACGGAAACCAGTGCTTCGTCTAGAAGGAGATGTGTTTTAGCGCCGCGTTCACACGAGCGCAGTCACACGTGAAGTGAATGCGACGAAGCGCGGAGAGGAAGCGTTCAAACTCCAGGGACGAACTGTCTCTCAGAGCCAATCAGTGGTGAGGATCGCAGCCTGTCGTCACTGAGGGGAATTAGAAACCAAAAAGCAGCCGTTAGCCGTTAGCACAACTCATATCTGCTCAGAAACGGGAGGAAAGCTCTGAATGCGCAAAGCCCAGACTGTCTGTGGAGAATACGGTCTCGATGTCTGTCTGCAGGACGATACTGTGAGTGTGGAGGAGCGGCTACAAGTTGATCAGAAGCACTTTAAAGTGTCTTGTAAGCACACTCATTTGGATCCCTGTGCTACAATCAAATCAGAGCACACGTCTTATTGTTGTGGTTCCATCTACACGTCTACATCTAACGAGTCACGTCAGCTAGGCTTCTTCGTGAACGCACCTTAAGACTCGAGGAACCATTTATCGGCCTCTTTCGAGCGACTGCTCGCTTTAACGATTCGTTAGATTTTTTGTTCTAAAACATCAAATAAAAGCTGCTAACTCTTGATTTAAAGTGGTTACTCATCAGATTTCTGCCAGCTATGTTTAAGGTGCATGCAGTCATTCTGACGCTTCATAGTGCAACATGTATTCATCAACAGAAGCTCGTCCCTAGGACAAATGCAGAATAGAGAAAAAGTCGTTTGGAGGGTCAGGAATTTCCGTCGTCAACTAATCGAAAGGAGAAACTAAGGGTTTATTTTAAGTTCTTGAGTCTCAGGCGGTCAGAAATGTTTCTTCAGAGCGTCGGCCAATCCCGTCCCGAGGAACACGGAGACATTCAGACCGGAGACATCCACTGATCGGCTGATCGACTCTACATCCAGTAGTTATGGAGCAGCAGCAGCATCCCGTTTGCTGCAGGACCAAAAGGAAAGGGTTTAGGAGTCAGTCGGACATGAGAGGAAGTGTAGAAAGCCTGCAGCCCCGTGAGGAGGAGTGTCTGTGAAGGGTTAACGTGGAGAAGCAAGTCAGCAGCAGGAAATAAACACTCAACACAATCGAACTTTCTCCAGAGGACACCAGGTGCGTGCGTCTGTTAGTAGAAAGAGAACACATGAAGAAAGCTACGTGTTAGTTGGCATTAGTTCCAGAAGGGGCGATGAGCTTCAACATGTAAACGATCGACGCCGGTGAAAGAAAACATACAAAAGCTCAAGAATATCCCTCCCACACCAACTGCATGGCTGTCTTCTGTTCCACAGTGCTGTATCTCTGTTTCTATGGTTACGTCCGTATTAGAAAGCTCTGCTGGGATGACTTCCTGTGAAGTACAGACGCTCACTCAGCGGACTATTTCAACCACCGATGAAAACAACCGAGTCTAATTATTAATAAGCCACACCTCCTTTAATTGGTCGCTTCCTGAATCAACCTTTGTATTCTTTTATTACTTTATTCATTCGGACTTTTTCTCATCATTTTGAAATGTCATATTTTAACTCTTTCGTCAGAGTCTTGACTTTTCTTAAAATTTGACTTTCTCATATTTTTGACTTTTTCCTCATAATTTTGACTTTTTCTCATATTTTGACTTTTGGTCATAATTTCTCTCATAATTTGACTTTTTCTTCATTATTATTTTAACTCTTTCGTCATAATGTTTGACTTTTTCTCAAATGTGTTGCCTTAATTGAATTTTCAGTTGTATTCAGTTGTTAAAGCTCTTTGAGTCGCATCCTGTGTAAGAAGAAGATATACTTACATGTCTTTCCCCTCTGTTGTGTTTGCACACATTACACACACACAGAGGATATACATGCAGATAGCAGAGGTGGCAGAGCAGAGAGCCTGCCAGGTACCCGACGCCAAGGAAGCAGCTTCGAGGTTAGATGCCTTGCTCAAGGCCACCTCGGCAGTGGCCTCGGAGGTGAACCGGCACCTCTCCAGCTACCAGCTCACTCCATCTTTTATTTGTGTGGTGCCATCGGGACGTGAACCGGCGGCCCTTCGGTTCCAAGAGCAAGTCCCTACAGACTGAGCCACTGCCGTATGAAAAGTGCTTCACAAATAAACCTGTATGTTCATCCTCTTACCCAAGCTCTACATCCTCTTCTGTTGGAACAGTGCGAGCGCGGCCCCTCCCAGAGCTGCAATCCAGTAGTGACGGTCAGTGGACGGACGACCAGAGATAGCAAACACCCACAACACTAACTTCCACCACTACACACACACACCACACCAGCCCCATCTAACGGACAACATATTTATAATATTGACGTTTTATATGGATATGGTGTTAAAGTGTCAAAATAAATTCTACTTGAATAATAAAAAGTGAACACCCCACACACCAACACCCAGGCAAAGCACCAACATGAGTCTAGTACAAAAAATTATCTTCGTTTCCAAACTATCCAAACGTTATGCCCTTAGACAAAGGGCCTTTAGAGCCCTTTGTCTAAGGGTGTTAAGAGATTTCACTCCTAAACAGTGAAGACATCACCACCAGGAAGCTGAAGCTGTTTCTTCAGGTAAAATGTGCCGTAATCTCACTTTTAGGCAGAAACTGCAGATAAAACATAAAAAGTCACTTAACTTAAAGGTGGGGTAGGTACGTTTCAGAAACCGGCTCGAGATACACTTTTTGTTATATTCCATGGAATGCTCTTAACATCCCGATAGCAATGAATATCTGAAGTGAAAAAATCCATTAAAAAGCTGTAGAAGCCGTGATACTGTAAAAAGTACATCCTACCTGCCTGTCAGCCTTCCATCGGGGCACAGACTTATCTCGTGCCCTCATTGGTCATGTGCGCGTTCGTGTGTGTTGGGGGAGGGGCTCTGTGAGGAAGTGGCAGATTTGCTCCGGTTGTGTATTTTCAAATTCTAGCGATCTCGAGCCGGTTTCTCAAACTTACCTACCCCACCTTAAAGGGCCATCAAGTAGTGCGTTATAGAGATATTTTGAAACGGCTAAACGTAGGATGAGGATATTGGCCTAAAGTAGGGCTGTGCGATTATGGCAAAAATCATTATCACGATTATTGTGGTCAATAATTGATATCACGATTATTAAAAACGATTATCCATTTACTTTGAAAACATCCATTTATTGAAAAAAAAAAGTGAACCGTATGTTTTTAAGAGTTGATTAACCTGAACGTTAAGTATAATTCAACTGAAAAAAATAAAAATAAAATAACATTAAAAAAAAAAAATAATAATAATAATAATCGTTTTATTTCGATTACGTTGTTTTCGTAATCATTGCAAGCCAAAATCGTAATCGCGATTAAAATACGATTAATTGCACAGCCCTAGCCTAAAGTATTGATGCCTCAGGATGGGTGTTCCTTAGATTGGGGTATTTGTGTCTTTTGTCCCACTTCCTGCATCCGGCAGTTAGCTTTAAATGCTAGCTTGGGGTGACGTGTGTTTTGAGTGTGTAACCAGCGTCAGTCCGTCTGTTGAGAGGGAGCTGCAGCTCTGTGTCGGACAGCGTCTCCTAGTGACTACATGTGGTAGAGAAAGCCTCAGAAACACATCCCCACAGCTTCAACATGCAACATTCACACAGGAAGAAGAGCTTTGAGTGTGAACATGCGACTAAAGACAGAGCACCGTGATAGGAACAGGTTTAAAACATTTTACCCGGGCTTTTCCATGGGCCATTTCAGGAATCCACACCGCCATAAACCGACAGCGATGGCAACTAAGGCGATTACTTCGTGAGAAACAAAAAGGAAGATGGTGAGGGATGATCGTCCACAATAAAAGAAAGTCTCAATGAAATGCATGGAAGGGTTAGATGGTTATTGTTCTTCAATAGCTTCTGCTCGTTGAAAGCAAACCATTGAGTGAACACACACCTTCCTAAAGAACTGGATATCATGCACAAACCACAGCACGAATGACTCTGAACACAGAAGACGATGCTCCCTGCAGAACTGTTCTTCTGAGGACATCGCCATCTCATTCTCCAGAGGGAGTTTCTCTCCCATGAGATTCTCTGAGGCGCTCCAGTATCTCACCTGGCTTTTGGCTCCCCAGTTTCTACCAAGGTCTCCAGAGAAATGGTTTTTGTTTTTGTTTGTGACAGGTTTTTGTTCCAAAGGGACATTTTGGGATTTATGGGCTTTTAGAGCCATTGCTTGGCACCTGTCGGCCTTCTCTTCACAAAAAACAGCCTACGGCCATGTCTGTCAAAGTCACACATTTATTTTAATCTATTCCTAATTTTGTGAAATTATCCAAAAAGGTCTACATTTAGTTTGATTAATTTCAAACTAAGTCAATTTGCTCCTCTCAGTTCATATTCTCATGGTTTATTGCACTTATTACTAACATTCTTTGGATAAAAGTGTCACCGAAATAAAAATAAAATGTAAGTGATGTAATAATTATGTTTAAACTTACCCGCAAAAGCAACACCGAGCCCCGTGTACAACCTCTTTCCATCATCTGTAAAAATAAAAGAAGTGTGTTAACTTAAACTAGAACTCCCAGAATCAGAATGCAAAATCGGTCGGTCGGTCGTTTGGTCGTCGATCGGGTCGGTCGTTTTGGTCGGTCGGTCGATCAGTCGTTTGGTCGGTCGATCAGTCGGTCCGGTCGGTCGTTAGTTTCGGTCGGTCCGTCGGTCGGTCCGGTCGGTCGGTCCGGTCGGTCGGTCGGTCGGTCGTTCGTTGTTCGGTCGGTCCGTCGGTCGGTCCTGCCGGTCGGTCCGTCGGTCGGTCAGTCGGTCGGTCGGTCGGTCGGTCCGTCGGTCGGCGGTCCGTCGGTCGGTCGGTCCGTCGGTCGGTCCGTCGGTCGGTCCGTCGGTCGGTCCGTCGGTCGGTCCGGTCGGGTCGGCCGTCGGTCGGTCCGGTCGTTTGGTCGGTCGGTCGTTTGGTCGGTCTGTCGGTCCGGGCGATCAGTCGTTTGGTCGGTCCGGCGGTCCTTCGGGTCGGTCGGTCCGTCGTTCGGTCCGGTCGGTCGTTCGGTCGGTCGGTCCGTCGGGTCGGTCGGCGTTTGGTCGCTCGTCGTTTGTTCGGTCGGCAGTCGGTCCGGTCGGTCGGTCAGTCGGTCCTGCGGGTCGCTCAGTCGGTCCGTTCGGTCGTTCGGTGGTCGGTCAGTCTTGTTCGGTCGGTCCGGTCTTTGGTCGGTCGGTCCGTCGGTCGGTCGATCAGTCGCGTTATTATTTGACCATAAAAAAATAAAAATGTTTTACATGAAAATAAGAAGTTGAATAAAAATGTAGAATAAAAATAAGTAAAAATATATTTACACATGAAGTTAAAAACATATAAAGTGTATTACAATATGTATTGTTAATAATAACATCCCAATGCTTAACTGCAACAGTTAAATGTATTGTAAATATTTTTAAAACTTGTATTTAGTAGGAGATTATGCTGGGGACTTACTTGGGTCAGGAGCTGCTGGAGAAGAGACAAACAACATATTAAAACACCAGAAATAAAACCTTCCGTTTCATAAACACAGATTCATTTAACGATGTTTGGAGCAACCGTTTTGTCTGAAGCGCGACGATTATCAGCATGGAGTCACGGCTGTCAAATCTACTTAAGAGGAACACGAGAGCGTCTTGTTTATTAAAAGTATGTGTACGTTACAGCTCCCATGCTGAGGGCACAGAGGCCTAAAATAAAAGAAATACAAGATTAAAAGACTAAAGGTGTTTTCCGCTGAGTGTTGCTCAGTTTGGGATAAAAGCTGCTTGATGTTGGGAGACTTGAGGAATATTTATATCTTTATAAATCATCAATTAGGGCTCGTACAGAGACGTGTGAGGAAAGAGGGTGCCAGACCATTTATAAACCAGTACAAGGACTTTAAATCAATTCTAAAAGACACAGGTTTGTGCTATCTTGTTTAAATGTTAGTCAAATCTACTCGAAAGGAACACAAGAAAGAGCTTTTCTGGCGTCTTGTTTATTTAAAAAGTATGGGTAAGAAGTCTAGGATGGATTCAATCCCGTTTTTAAGGCGACCAATCTCCACTTCAATGTCTTTCCTTTAACCTGTTCAGCCCTGAGCCTGTGTTCCAGGCCTCAGGCTCCTAAAGGACATTCCCAGAACAAAGGACCATATCTTCTAAAAGGGTTACATTAATAATCTGTGTTCTCAAAAGTAATGATAAACCTGTGAGTTGGATTTAGAAGAGTCAGAATCAATATAGATGTTTTTATTTTAAAGTAAATTCAGATTGAACATAGTAAAAAAATGTAAATTATAGTGTCCGTCCAAATAACCCATTCCTTATAGTGAAACCACCCTGGATGATGGTAAGGTAGACTAAAGCTTTAGGAAACCCAACTACAACATGTGATAAGTACCCTGTATCAAGATTGATGCAAAACAAGTGACCTTTGACCTTTTAGAGAGATTTAGACTTTAGACCCGGATTAGGGTCCTCTCGGGCTTAACAGGTCAATATGATTCTTTAATATAATATAATGTTTTTAATTTCATTTAATATGTTATTCATTTAATTTAAACATAATTTAATGTATTTCATTTAATACATGTTTATTTTACTTGATTCAATTCTTAACAATGAAGGCACAGAACTGCACTTAATCACATGCATGACCAACAAGCAGAAAACCATGCAAAAAGAATTATAACAAGATTCATTTTAAATACACATGCGTTAATCGCAAGTTTAAAATAATCAGTGGCGTTAATAACGCGTTAACTTTTACAGCCCTAATTACACAACATTCACTTTAACAAGACAGCCCTCGTTGCGTGCAATATAGCATAAAATCACGTGAAAGCTCAACTCCAATCCAACCATTGAGCAGTAAACAGATCAAACATCCATAATAATCATTATCACCCTGACGAGACAGATATTGAAATGGCCTCTACCCTGTGGGCTTCTGGTGGATTCAGGACTTTTAGTGGTGGTGGTTTTATCTGTTGGTACCGCTGCAAAATATAATACATAGGGCTGTCAACTTAACGCGCAAATACGCAAATAAAAATTAACGCCACTAATTATTTTAACGCGATTAACGCATGTGGTGTTTTTGTCCTCGGCCGCCCCGTAGTTTCAGAGCGCATCGAGTTTAAAATACCGTCTACAAAAAAGCTGATGCTGACAGCCCCACACTTCCACGCTCACCGGCAGGCACCGACTGGCCATCGGGAGGACCGGGAGGGTGTGTGTGTGGTCCGATCGGCGAGCGAGCTAGAGAGACCTACGGCATTGTTGTTGTTAGCATCTGGTGCTAGCTAGCTGCGCTAACGGATACAAGGAGCTGGTTTCAATGAAACAGAGGAGCGACATTGCGCACAACTGCGCCGAGCACTTGACGCAGGAAGCGGGAACACACACACACACACACACACACACACACACACACACACACACACACACACACACACACACACACACACACACACACACACACACACACACACACACACACCACACACACACACACACACACACCACACACACACAAACACACACCACACACACACACACACACACACACACACACACAACACAACACACCACACACAACACCACACACACACCACAACACCACACACACACACACACACACACACACACACACACACACACACACACACACACACACACACACACACACCACACACACACACACACACACACACACACACACACACACACACACACACACTATGAGAGAGGTTCCAGGTTGTTGGTTGAGAATATTCATGAGAATATTTGTCATTGTTCAAATGATAATGAACATTAGCATAAAGCATTTTTGTCCACTCATATGTTGATAAGAGTATTAACAACTTGAAAAATATTCCTCTGAGGGAACATTTAGAACAGATCAAAAATGTGCGATTTAATTTGCGATGAACTATTTTAATCGACTGACAGCCCTAATAATACATTATAATAATTAGTGCAAATATCACAAATAATCAGGGTTGCCCTCGACTCAACATTTCTCTCGTCGTCCGATTGTCGTCAATCCGGGCGATTAGTCGACTAATCGTCTCACGTTTATGAAATATTATGATTATTAATGTTTTGTCGTCCTCCCAAAATGGTTTCTGCTCCAAAGGCTGATGAAGAACGTTATTCACTGTTTTAATTAATTTAATGTTTTAATTTAATGTTTTAAATGAAGTACAATGTCTTTAATTGAATATGATTCTTTAATATAGTATAATGTTATTCACCTAATTTAACATGATTTAATGTATTTCATTCAGAATATCTTATTTTAACTAGGGCTGTCAGGCGATTAAAATAGTTAATCTCGATTAATCGCGCATTTTTGATCAAATGTGTGTTTATTATCATTGGAACAATGACTAATATTCTCAACACAACAACCTGGAATCTCACTCACTCACTCACTCACTCACTCACTCACTCACTCACTCACTCACTCACTCACTCACGAGACTGAAGTTCCACTGTGGGGCAAAATAATGCGCTGTGATGTGCAGTCGACACGTTGGATGCGATCCGAATTATGTAACGCAGCCCCTCGTCCTCCACAGTGTTAGCCTGCAAGCTGTAGCCACCCATTTAGCTATCGCTGTTGAAAGCTAGCTGCTCGTAGACGTTTGCAGGCGTCTCCCCGGCAAACTTCCAAGCGTGGTCTGCCGCAAGCGAGCGGCAGGAGCGGGGCTGAGCATCAGCTGGGCGCTTGGCCTGCTGTTTAAAACACCTTTTCTTGTATCCATATAGAATCTCCCACCATCCAACTAACAACAACAACAACAACAACGTCAAGCCTTTGCGCTCTGAAACTACGGGCCGAGGGCAAATACACATGCGTTAATCGCAAGTTCAAATAATTAGTGCGGTTAAGAGGAATGTGCGTTAACTTTGACAGCCCTAATTATATAACCCCAACACAACATTCACTTTAAAGACAGCCCTCGTTGCGTGCAATATTAGCACAAAATCCACGTGAAAGCTCAAACTCCAATCCAACCATTGAGCAGTAAACAGATCAAACATCCCAGAATAATCACCCTAACGAGACAGATATTGAAATGGCCTCTACCTGTGGGCTTCTTGGTGGATTTCAGGACTTTTAGTGGTGGTGGTTTTTGGTACCGCTGCAAAATATAATACATATAATAATTAGTGCAAATATCACAAATAATCAGGGTTGCCCTCGAATCAACATTTCTCTAGTCGTCTAATTGTCATCAATTCGGGCGATTCGTCGACTAATCGTCTCACGTTTATGAAATATTATGATTATTAATGTTTTTGTCGTCCTCCCAAAATGGTTTCTGCTCCAAAGGCTGATGAAGAACGTTATTCACTGTTTTAATTAATTTAATGTTTTTAATTTAATGTTTTAAATGAAGTACAATGTCTTTAATTGAATATGATTCTTTAATATAGTATAATGTTATCACCTAATTTAACATGATTTAATGTATTCATTCAGAATATCTTATTTTAACTAGGGCTGTCAGGCGATTAAAATAGTTAATCTCGATTAATCGCGCATTTTTGATCAAATGTGTGTTTATTATCATTGGAACAATGACTAATATTCTCAACACAACAACCTGGAATCTCACTCACTCACTCACTCACTCACTCACGAGACTGAAGTTCCCACTGTGGGGCAAAAATAATGCGCTGTGATGTGCAGTCGACACGTTGGATGCGATCCGAATTATGTAACGCAGCCCCTCGTCCTCCACAGTGTTAGCCTGCAAGCTGTAGCCACCCATTTAGCTATCGCTGTTGAAAGCTAGCTGCTCGTAGACGTTTGCAGGCGTCTCCCCGGCAAACTTCCAAGCGTGGTCTGCCGCAAGCGAGCGGCAGGAGCGGGGCTGAGCATCAGCTGGGCGCTTGGCCTGCTGTTTAAAACACCTTTTCTTGTATCCATATAGAATCTCCCACCATCCAACTAACAACAACAACAACAACAACAACGTCAAGCCTTTGCGCTCTGAAACTACGGGCCGAGGGCAAATACACATGCGTTAATCGCAAGTTCAAATAATTAGTGGCGTTAAGAGGAATGTGCGTTAACTTTGACAGCCCTAATTATATAACCCCAACACAACATTCACTTTAAAGACAGCCCTCGTTGCGTGCAATATTAGCACAAAATCCACGTGAAAGCTCAACTCCAATCCAACCATTGAGCAGTAAACAGATCAAACATCCCAGAATAATCACCCTAACGAGACAGATATTGAAATGGCCTCTACCTGTGGGCTTCTTGGTGGATTCAGGACTTTTAGTGGTGGTGGTTTTTGGTACCGCTGCAAAATATAATACATTATAATAATTAGTGCAAATATCACAAATAATCAGGGTTGCCCTCGAATCAACATTTCTCTAGTCGTCTAATTGTCATCTATTCGGGCGATTCGTCGACTAATCGTCTCACGTTTATGAAATATTATGATTATTAATGTTTTTTTTGTCCTCCCAAAATGGTTTCAGTCTCAAAGGCTGATAAAGAATGTTATTATAACAGCATGGTACGTTGTGCTTCATATAAAATACAAAATAAAACTGTAATAATGAAACTTTGAAATATAAATTAAATACCAACACTTTCTTTAAATAATTTGGATTAAGAGCAAAACTAGTCTCTTAAAAAGTGGAGGAAATAAAGAAAATCCCCAAAGCTCCATGTATCTGAACAGGAAACCACAGAGTGTGCTTCTGGACTAAAGATGGACTCATGTTCAGACTAAGGCTGCACGACATGGAGGAAATGAACTGTTGGGGATTATTTTTGATTTATATTGCAATACAATGTATCGAAGAGGATCCGAACCAAACAAGGATTTGTCATCAAGTCTATCTGCAGCTCTCGGAGTCCATTAGTGAATGAAGGGGACCATAGTACAAACAGGTCTTGGCCGATTTGGAAAATGTTGGGGTTTATTGAGGATCCATCGGCCCCCTCGACGAGATCATCCACCATCATGGACTCAACTGCCACTGCTACGCTGATGATGCCCAATTATATCTCAGCACTACTCCATCCTCTCTGAAGAACCAGCACCTTACCGTGGTGGAGAGGTTTGTGTGCCCTGATGAACCTGGGGGCTGTGTTGTCTGGAACCTTGTGTTCCTGGTAGGGTCTCCCATGGCAAATTGGTCTCAGGCAAGGGGCCAGACTAAGATTGGTTAAAAGACCTCATGAAAGACGACACAAGAAGTGCCAGAAGGGTGCCAGTGAAAGCAGAGGGTCTCGACGGACCAGACCCGGGCGACAGAAGCTGGCTTTGGGGACGTGGACCGTCACCTCTCTGGGGGGGAAGGAGCCGGAGCTTGTGCGGGAGGTGGAGCGTTACCAGTTGGATCTGGTTGGGCTCACCTCTACGCACAGCGTCGGCTCTGGAACCTTCCTTCTGGATAGGGGTTGGACTCTATTCTTCTCCGGAGTTGCTCAGGGTGTGAGGCGCCGGGCGGGTGTGGGGATACTCACAAGTCCCCGGTTAGGTGCTTCGTTGTTGGAGTTTACCCCAGTGGACGAGAGGGTCGCCTCCCTACGCCTGCGGGTTATGGGGGGGGAAAAACTCTGACTGTTGTGTGTGCTTATGCACCCAACAGCAGTTCAGAGTATACGGCCTTCTTGGAGACCCTGGAAAGAGTCCTGTACAGAGATGGGGTCGTTACTAAAAAAAGTAATATATTACATATTACTTTAAAAAAAAAGAAGTAATATATTACACTACTTCGTTACTCTACATAAAGTAATTCGTTACTTTACTCGCAGGGCCGGCCCGCCCCTCCCTGCAGGCAGATCACGCAGACTGCAAAAGTTTCAAATGTTCTCTTTACTTCAGTTTCCATTGTCGCATCAGACTGATCCAGATCCTGAATGTTTTCCTATCTGACCGTGGCTGTCCTCTGTCTCCTGCTATCTGACCGTGGCTGTCCTCTGTCTCCTGCTATCTGACCGTGGCTGTCCTCTGTCTCCTGCTATCTGACCGTGGCTGTCCTCTGTCTCCTGCTATCTGACCGTGGCTGCCCTCTGTCTCCTGCTATCTGACCGTGGCTGTCCTCTGTCTCCTGCTATCTGACCGTGGCTGTCCTCTGTCTCCTGCTATCTGACCGTGGCTGTCCTCTGTCTCCTGCTATCTGACCGTGGCTGTCCTCTGTCTCCTGCTATCTGACCGTGGCTGTCCTCTGTCCTCCTGCTATCTGACCGTGGCTGTCCTCTGTCTCCTGCTATCTGACCGTGGCTGTCCTCTGTCTCCTGCTATCTGACCGGTGGTCTTCTCTGTCTCCTGCTATCTGTATATTTGCGCAGTCTATCTCTGCTCACACTGTTGCGTCTGCGTGTTCTCCTGCGTGTTGGCCATGTGTTGCACTGGAACCAGACTTTCAGCCGAGCACGTACGAACTGCGCATGCGTGAGTGGCAATAACTCTCCTTACCAGCAGGCGGCGGTAGTGTGTATTTGTCATTCAAACAGGAAACAACCGGAAAACAGAGAAGAAGAACAGACTACGTGTGTGATATAAATAAACAACAGCTATGTGCGTTAGCTTCAGCTTAGCATGTGTTCTTTGCAGGTGTTTGTTGAGGTTTGATTATGACTGATTTTAGAAGTAACGAGGGTAACGCGTGTCGGGCAATGTTAGTAACTGTAGTGTGATTACTGAATTATAAAAGTAGCGCGTTACACTACTCCGTTACCGACAAAAGTAATAGTATTACATACAGGACCAGAGTTGGGTGTAACGCGTTACACCCAACTCTGGTCCTGTATGGGGCCTGAGGCTGTATGTTTTGGACACTCGGGTAAAGAGAGGGGCGGAGTTGTCAACTGATCACCATCTGGTGGTGAGTTGGGTCGAGTGGCGGGGGAAGCCTCTGGATAGACCTGGTAAGCCCAAAACATGTAGTGCGGGTGAACTGGGAATGTCTGGAGGAGGCCCAAGTTCAGGAGGCCTTCAACTCACACCTCCGGTGGAGCTTCTCGGGCATCCCTGTGGAGGCTGGGGACATTGAAGCAGAGTGGGCGGTGTTCAAAGCCTCTATTGCCGAAGTCGCGGCGGGGAGCTGTGGTCTCAAGGTCCTAGGTGTCTCAAGGGGCGGTAGTCAAGGAAGCCGTCCGACTGAAGAAGGAGGCCTTCAGGGATATGTTATCCCCGGGGAGACCCGAGGCAGTTGCAAGGCACCGACAGGCACGAAGAGCAACAGCCTCAGCCGACAACTCCGCCCTCTATGTTAGAGGCAGAGCTGGAGTATGACGGGGGATCAACACCAATCTCCCGGGGGAGGTCACTGAGGTCGTCAAACAGCTACACAGTGGCAAAGCCCCGGGGGGGATGAGATCCGCAAAGAAATGCTGAAGGCTCTGGGTGTTGAGGGACTGTCATGGTTGACACGTCTCATCAACGTTGCATGGAAGTCGGAAACAGTACCGAAGGGTTGTTCCCCTTTTTCAAAAAGGGGGGTGTCTGCCAATTATCGAGGCATCACAGCACTCAGCGTTCCCCGGGAACTGTTACTTCAGTGTGTACTCACTAGGCGAGCACAGGAGGCCTATTCAGCTGTTTGTGGCGAAAATGCTTTGGACCATGCTCGAGTAAAATCAGCGGTCTTGAAATCATACGAACTGGTTCCTGAAGCGTATCGTCAAAAGTTCAGAAGTCGGGTCCAGGGGGATAAGCAGACAAATGAGGACTTTTATCCGTGATTTGACTTCTCATTTTCAGCGGTGGTGCGCGGCAGCAGAGGTTGCCAGTTTTCAATCAAGAAACGTTCCGACCAATCAGAGCACACTGGGCTCACAGGGGGGGGGGGGGGGGGGGGCAGGAGCTCCAACAAGCCGTTTAGGACAGAGAGTGAATACCAGGGCGTCATTTATAAACGGTGCATACGCACAAAAGATGGCGTACGCCAGTTTCTACGCAATGTTTGCGATTTATAAAAAACGAACTTGACGGGAAAACGTGCGGTCCTCCACGGACACTCTGACCCATGCGTACGCACCAAGCACAACAACGGGAGGGACGAGAAACTGCGTCACCGTTGGCAGAAGGATTTTCGGACCACTTATTTATTGATGTTGGTGACGATCCGACCTCCATGCTGCTGCTCTGTTCAAACTGCATCCACCGAACAATATGATTTATCTCCACCTCCCCAAAGTAACCAGAACCTGACACGGTGTGAGACGTCTTTTTGAGCTTTCTGTCCTCATTTCCTGCGATCTCCTTCCTGCCGTCAGTCAGAATGAATGAACGGGCGTTTCTTTGTCTATTCATAGGCAAATATGGGCGTTACGTGAAGCGCGCAAAAGCTGCGCCGCATTTAAAGGGAAACCGGTGCAGGAGGAGCCGTACGCAAGTCCTGTGCCGGTACGCAGTCTTTTATGAATCGGAAAGAGTCGGTGCGTATTTATTTGCTTTGTTCTACGTAAGCAACCTTCCCACGCCAATCCTACGCCAGGCTTAATAAATGAGGCCCCTGGTGAATACACTATGCAGAGATGCTGTTTGAGAAACCAATGTGATTTTGGAAAATTGCACAACGTAAATCTATTCTAGCAGACCTGGAACGATGATCAGTAGAAATGGCCATGACATGGGACCGTTAATATTTCTGAGTATTTTCATTGAGACTTTATATAGCGCTTTTCACAACTCAAAGACGCTTTACAGGATGAGGGAGGGTTGACCGACAAGGACAGGCAAACAAGTAAGTAAAAAATAAAAAGGCAGTCAAGAGGAAGTTGATTGAGAGGGGGGGGCTTATGGGTAGACCGAGTTGAAAAGATGTGTTTTGAGGCGGGACTGAAAGACTGTGGGACTCAGAGTCACGGAGATCTTGGGGGAGGGAGTTCCAGAGCCTGGGAGCTGCCACTGAGAAGGCTCTGTCCCCAAAGCTGCAGAGTGCAGATGTGGGAGTGGATAGGAGTCCGGCTGCGGTGGATCTGAGGGGCCGTGGGGGGTTGATAAGGAGTGAGAAGGTTTGTGAGATAAGGGGGGCCAGATGGGGGAGGGCTTTGTAGCTGAGGACCAGAACTTTGTAGTTGATGCGATGGGAGACAGGAAGCCAGTGGAGGTCTGTGAGGACTGGGGTGATGTGATGCCATGATGTGGTATGCGTGAGGAGACGGGCAGCTGCATGTTGAACCCGTTGGAGTCTGTTGAGGGATGTAGTGCTGAAGCCGTAAAGAAGTGAGTTGCAGTAGTCGAGGCAGGAGGAAATGAAGGCATGGATTAGTCGTTCGGCTGCGGGGCGGTGAGAGAGGGGAGGATTTTTTGCAATATTGCAGAGGTGGAAAAATGAGGTTTTGACTGTTTGGCGGATGTGAGGTTCGAGGGAGAGGGTGGGGTCAAAGATTACGCCAAGGTGGCGTGCCTGATTGGAGGAGAAACAATGGTGCCATCGATGGTGAGAGTAATGTTAGTGACCTTGCTGAGGGTGGATTTGGAGCCGATTAGGAGGAGTTCTGTTTTGTTGCGGTTCAGTTTGAGGAGGTTATGTTGCATCCACGTTTTAATAGCTGTCAGACAGGAGTCGATGTGGGTAAGAGGTGGGTTATGGAGGTAGGGTTTGGTGCTGAGGTAGTTCCTTTATAGCATAACGTTAGCATTTTGCTTCTGGACATTAGATTTATGATTAGAACACTATAAAAGTAGACATGTGGAGATTATCCGGCTGAACAAAACGTGCATTTATCAAACAGGGTCGTTTTCCACAGACCTTATTTCCAGCTATTTTCCTAAATCCTCTGGAAAATCCTATTGCTTTTTGTGGAGGGATCCAGCAGCTTCCTTCAGGGTAAATACGTCCTCCCTGCACCGCTCTATAGCGCAGCTCTAATTGAAACTCCCCAGGTTTATCTAAATAGGATATTCTTTGAGACTCACCTTCACATGTTGGGAGTGCAGGCTCCCACCGTTCGTTGATCCCACAGGTTATGGTGGCAGAATTTGTCATCCTGTACCCCTCGTTGCACTTGAACGTGACGGTAGCCTTGTAAGTGTAGGGGCCCCGCGACCCCGAATCCCAATGACCGAACTTAACAAATGGCTCCTTACAATCGATCTCTGAAAGAACATCAAAATACACAGGAAGGAAATTCAGAAAAATGTCCAAAAACAACATGTTAAATGAAGTGAAGTGAATAAAAGTGTCTTCATGTCTTAAAGCTGCTGAGTAGGGATGGGTATCGAGAACCGGTACTAAGTCAGTACCGGTAGCCGATTGGACGGTATCGGTATACCGTTAAGCCGCTGGACAAACGGTGCTGCTATCGGTATATGAATTACGCTACTTCCTTGATGAAACCATTCTGGTTGGTTGGGAACCCTCATCCTGTGTGACATATCCGGTTTGAGTACCCCTCTGATTGGCCACTGTGAATGCCACACGTCATCTCTCCTAACAGCGCTCTTGTTGTTGTGAGACTCCCGGGGGCAGAGAAGAGTATCGAAAAACACCGGGTACCGATAAAAAAACGAAACCCATCCCGACTGCCGAGTCATATTTCGCTCCTCAAACAACAAATAAATCCAGAGGTTTCTTAACTTCCTCTCCAGAGAAAAGGAAAAGAAAACAAACGTCTCAGTTTCAGTGTCCGCCTGACGTCATTATTCAGTTTCTGACGAGCAGGAATATTGTTTTCTGGCATCACTTTAAGATTTTACAGGGAAAACCTGCGTTTTGGTTTGAGGGCGCACGCCGAGTGTAAGAGGGCGCAGACATCCAATAAAGGATCAGATAAAGATATTACCGTACTTTCCGGACTACAAGGCGCACCTGCATATAAGCCGCCGCAGCAGCTAAATTGTCCGTCTGTCTTGCTCTCGTTCTGTCTCTCGGTTCCACTTTTACTTTGGCGCGCTACCTGTCTCACTCTTTTCCGGCCTCCAGCTTTTCCTGCTGGAGCCCGCCGCTTAGAGGTGGCGGGCGCGGACCGGTCCTAGAGCCCATAGCGTTAAAGGTGGTTAATTTTACCTGTAAAATCCATAGATTTAGGAGGTTCCCTAGTGGCCATTAGCTGTACACAAAAAATGTGGAAAAAAAGTCGCGGCTTATAGTCCGAAAAGTACGGCAATATAAACATAAGATGTTTAACCTGTTTAGCCCTGAGCCTGTGTTCCAGGTCTCAGGCTCGAAAATGACATCCCCAGAACAATTGACTATATCTTCTAAAAAGGGGAAAATTAATAATCTTTGTTCTCAAAGTAATGATAAACCTGAGAGTTGGATTTAGAAGAGTCAGAATCAATATAGAATTGTATTATTTGAAAGACAATTCAGATTGAACATCGTAACAAAATGTTAATTATAGTGTCCATAAAGCATTCCTTATAGTGAAACCACCCTGGATGATGGGTTGGTCGACTAAAAGCTTTAGGAATCCAAACTATAACATATAATAAGTACCCTGTATCAAGGTTGATGCAAAACAAGTGACCTTTGACCTTTTTAGAGAGATTTAGGGGGGAAACAACACCTCTCAGGGTTTCCCACACATAGACTATACCTGGGCGGGCCGCCCAGGTATATTAACGGCCGCCCAAGTATATTTCGCGACCCATTTAGTTTTTTGTTTTTTTTTAATAATTTTTTTATATATATATTTTTTTTTTTATTCGTCCGTGACTACGACGCCATCTGCGATCGATTAACTTGTGGACAATGATCCCTCGCTCCCTTGTCATACAGATCATACATCAAAGCCCTTGATTGGTCTCTGTGTGTCATTCAAGCTCGGGATAAGCTCAGCTCAGGTGAGTTAAAGGACTCTCTGAGTGTTTAGAAAGTTAACTTAGTCTAAGTTCTCAGTGGGTCTCAAACGGTGTAGTCACCATTTATGTAAACACATATTTCCATTTGAGGGGGTAGTGATTGGTAATGGATAGCGAGGTGGGCTGAAGATCGGAAGGCTGTGAGTTCAAATCCCGCGAGGAACACCACCACTAGTGTGCCCTTGAGTAAGGCACTTAGCCCTTAGTTACTCCAGGGAGAATGTCCCTGTAATCGGTCATTATAAGTCGCTTTGGATAAAAGCGTCAGCTAAATGAAATGTAATATGATTAGTAAAATATGCATTAATAAATAAATAAAAAGTTAACTGGGTGAAAAAAGGTAAGATACACTTTTAAAACGTGTTGAGAGAAAACTAGTCTTTGCTGCTGCCTCAAAGAGGAGGAGAGGAGGGAGACAGGAGAGGCTGATTCAGGAGCACAGACACACTCACAACTATAAATGAACCAAAAACAAATAAACAAGTTTCAGTGTTTTCATATTGGAAATGGTATGTTATTGGTTATGGCCATGATTTTATGATTATTGAAATGTATACAGTTCTGTTTAATATAGGTGTTTCCATAGATCTAGTCTCTTTATTTCCCCTCAAAATGCACCAGATTGATGCATTTAACTCCAAAATAAAAAATAAAATCTTACCGGGGGGGCATGCCCCTGGACCCCCTAGAGGATTTGAGGTCGACCCCCACTAAAAATCACATGGATAGGTTCCTAAATACATTTATTTTTTTTAAATAGTAACCCATTTCCATATGTTCATTTGTGGGTAGTAGATTTAAACTATAGGGCTATCATTATGGGCCCTGCCTGTACCTGTTCGCTCTGCCATCGCGTGAAGGGTCTGCTGACAAGCGACCAACAGAAAGGTTAATGCTGTTGCACGTCACCTCACCCCCCCCCCCCCCCCCCCCGCTACCACCACCACCCCCCCAAGTATATTTCAGATATGTGGGAAACAGATCTGTGGGAAACAGATATGTGGGAAACAGATCTGTGGGAAACACTGGCAGTTAATGGACCAGCACCAGAGGTGTTCCCATACACACAGGCGTTGGAGCTGTTCTTCATGAACTCCTCATGAAGTGCTCTGACAAACAGTGCCATCTTTGCGCAAAATGATTATCCAGGAATGAAAAGTCAATAAATAAACATGTTAAAACTTTTTTTTTTTTTTTTCCCGGGAATAACAGCAAAGGTGAGACTATTTCCCGTCTTTAGCTCCGTTAAGCTACGTGTTGTGATGTCTGCGTTGGCTTCCCCTGTCGCTCAGCGATGACACTAATACCTATAGAATCAGTGGAATCTGATATCTTGCTTGTGCAGATCCGATAAGCAATAAAGTATTTCTACCGTGAGTTCTGTGCGGAGCGTGTTAGCATCTTTTCGCTCGGGGCCCATGTAGACGCTTCGAGTGAACATTGTGTTTTGTTTCGGTAAAAATGGTTCATATCGTCAGTTCGCTGAGCTTCTAACCGTTAAGTGGGTATGACACATGAATAGGTTTTTAAATGTTAAGAAGCCCTACGACACAGTTTCGTGAAAGAAAAACGGCAGCCCCCGCAAAAGGAATAAATAAAGATTTAAAAGTGGTATATGAACGAAGGAAGTCAAATTAAGAAAGATTAAATAAAATGGGATGAAATGTTTTTTATAAACATAGTCAAATAAAATCTGCAAAGATAAAATGTAAATGTAAATAAACAAAGGAACTCGAGGAATAAATACATACAATTAATTAAACATTTATATTAAATAAAACATCCCAAAAAAAAGATGTAAAATTAAATTAGAAAAATATATATATAAAGTAAAAATGTGCACATATACAATAAATGGCATGTATATTACAATATATAGAAAGGTTTGAAAGGGTGTGGGTGTATGGTAAAGGACTTACGGACACACTTCGGGACGGCCGGCTGAAAGACCCCGGACTCTGAGCAGGACAGAGACTTCGACCCGTTCAGCGTGAAAGTTTCAGGACAGGAGAACTGGATCACCTCTCTGTATTCATACGCGTCTTTGACCGGATAGAAGCTGCCGATGGTCGGAGTCTCCGGAGGCTGACAGTACATCACTGAAACATTCAATACATGGGAAGAGACGTAGAGTTCCTATGTTACAGACTCAGTCATCACATAGCAGATGCATGGCAAATTAAGAAGTAGAAAGTACAGGTATTTGAGTTCAACATGTAAGAAGTAGAAAGTACAGGTATTTGAGTTCAACATGTAAGAAGTAGAAAGTACAGGTATTTGGGTTCAACATGTAAGAAGTAGAAAGTACAGGTATTTGAGTTCAACATGTGAGAAGTAGAAAGTACAGGTATTTGAGTTCAACGTGTAAGAAGTAGAAAGTACAGGTATTTGAGTTCAACATGTAAGAAGTAGAAAGTACAGGTATTTGGGTTCAACATGTAAGAAGTAGAAAGTACAGGTATTTGAGTTCAACATGTAAGAAGTAGAAAGTACAGGTATTTGAGTTCAACATGTGAGAAGTAGAAAGTACAGGTATTTGTGTTCAACATGTGAGAAGTAGAAAGTACAGGTATTTGGGTTCAACATGTGAGAAGTAGAAAGTCCAGGTATTTGTGTTCAACATGTGAGAAGTAGAAAGTACAGGTATTTGTGTTCAACATGTGAGAAGTAGAAAGTTCAGGTATTTGGGTTCAACGTGTAAGAAGTAGAAAGTACAGGTATTTGAGTTCAACATGTAAGAAGTAGAAAGTACAGGTATTTGAGTTCAACATGTGAGAAGTAGAAAGTACAGGTATTTGAGTTCAACATGTGAGAAGTAGAAAGTCCAGGTATTTGTGTTCAACATGTGAGAAGTAGAAAGTACAGGTATTTGGGTTCAACATGTGAGAAGTAGAAAGTCCAGGTATTTGTGTTCAACATGTGAGAAGTAGAAAGTACAGGTATTTGTGTTCAACATGTAAGAAGTAGAAAGTACAGGTTTTTGTGTTCAACATGTAAGAAGTAGAAAGTACAGGTATTTGAGTTCAACATGTAAGAAGTAGAAAGTACAGGTATTTGAGTTCAACATGTAAGAAGTAGAAAGTACAGGTATTTGTGTTCAACATGTAAGAAGTAGAAAGTACAGGTATTTGTGTTCAACATGTAAGAAGTAGAAAGTTCAGGTATTTGAGTTCAACATGTAAGAAGTAGAAAGTACAGGTATTTGTGTTCAACATGTGAGAAGTAGAAAGTACAGGTATTTGTGTTCAACATGTAAGAAGTAGAAAATTCAGGTATTTGAGTTCAACATGTAAGAAGTAGAAAGTTCAGGTATTTGTGTTCAACATGTAAGAAGTAGAAAGTACAGGTATTTGAGTTCAACATGAGAGAAGTAGAAAGTACAGGTATTTGAGTTCAACATGTGAGAAGTAGAAAGTACAGGTATTTGAGTTCAACATGAGAGAAGTAGAAAGTACAGGTATTTGTGTTCAACATGAGAGAAGTAGAAAGTACAGGTATTTGAGTTCAACATGTGAGAAGTAGAAAGTACAGGTATTTGAGTTCAACATGTGAGAAGTAGAAAGTACAAGTATTTGTGTTCAACATGTAAGAAGTAGAAAGTACAGGTATTTGGGTTCAACATGTAACAAGTAGAAAGTACAGGTATTTGTGTTCAACATGTAAGAAGTAGAAAGTACAGGTATTTGAGTTCAACATGAGAGAAGTAGAAAGTACAGGTATTTGAGTTCAACATGTGAGAAGTAGAAAGTACAGGTATTTGAGTTCAACATGTGAGAAGTAGAAAGTACAAGTATTTGTGTTCAACATGTAAGAAGTAGAAAGTACAGGTATTTGTGTTCAACATGTAAGAAGTAGAAAGTACAGGTATTTGAGTTCAACATGAGAGAAGTAGAAAAGTACAGGTATTTGAGTTCAACATGTGAGAAGTAGAAAGTACAGGTATTTGTGTTCAACATGTAAGAAGTAGAAAGTACAGGTATTTGAGTTCAACATGTGAGAAGTAGAAAGTACTGGTATTTGTGTTCAACATGTGAGAAGTAGAAAGTACAGGTATTTGAGTTCAACATGTAAGAAGTAGAAAGTACAGGTATTTGTGTTCAACATGTAAGAAGTAGAAAGTACAGGTATTTGTGTTCAACATGAGAGAAGTAGAAAGTACAGGTATTTGAGTTCAACATGTAAGAAGTAGAAAGTACAGGTATTTGAGTTCAACATGAGAGAAGTAGAAAGTACAGGTATTTGTGTTCAACATGAGAGAAGTAGAAAGTACAGGTATTTGAGTTCAACATGTAAGAAGTCAAAGTAAAAAGTGGTCAGAAAAATAAGTAGTGGAGTAAAGTACTGATACCAGAAAAATGTACTTAAGTACAGTAACGAAGTATTTGTACTTCCCCTTCTGGTAGTTTATTAGAGATGTATGAACACGCAGACTCACCCTCACACACAGGCGCCCGGCCCATCCAGCCCTCGTTGCCACACAGGATGTGCGCATTTCCAACCATATGATAACTAATTAGAGAAAAAGAAAAACAACGTATTTGTTAAGCCTGCAGCCGGTTTTCAGGCTCCAACAAGGACATCCCCAGAACAAAGGACCATATCTTCTAAAAGGGTTACATTAATAATCTGTTTTCTCAAAGTAATGATGGATGTAGAAAAGTCAGAATCAATATAGATGTTTTTTATGTTAAAGAAAATTCAGATTGAACATAGTAAAACATTTTTAAATTATAGTGTCCGTCCAAAAATAAACCATTCCTTATCGTGAAAACCACCTTGGATGATGGGATGGTCGACTAAAAGCTTTAGGAACCCAAACTACAACATGTAAGAAGTAACCTGTATCAAGATAATGCAAAACAAGTGACCTTTGACCTTTGTGGAGAGGTTTAGCACAAAAAAGACTTCTGGGGTCCTTTGGGTGGATTTGCCGTTTCTCTGGAACCCATTGGTCGATGTTGATGATTGACACCTCTTTTGAACCGTGAGAGCCAATAGAATCGAAGGGGAAGTTCCACACACACAGGTTACCATTGAGGAGTGAGAGCTATGCGCACGCAGTTTGCCCAAAGCGCTCTGAAATCTGAAACCTCGGCTCAAACTAGTAAATATGAGGATGGATCATCAGGAATGATTTCAAAGGGACAGACGCATTGGATTCGCCTTCAGCAGCGTTTTTATCGTTTTAATGCCATTGAACACGACTTTTGATCAGAATAACAGCAACGGTACCTGTATAAGGTAAGACGATTTGGCCGTGTTTCCTCCCTAAAGCTACGTTGTGTGATGTCTGTCCCCTGTCGCGGGTTCTGAGACTTGTGTTTTGTTTCGGTAAAAATGGTTCGTATCGTCTGATAGCCGAGTTTCTTCCCGTTAGGTGGGGGCAGGGGCTCAGAGCAGTCTCATAACACACACGTGCACACAGAGGGATCCACACTTGTGTTTTTCAAAGCACACACACGTGTTCCGTTTCATGTTCATGTAACTAAAATCCAAACACAGAAAAAAGTTGTAACTTGTAATTTTGTCTATCTATAGCCAATCAGATGTCTCCTCCATTCTAAGCCAATCACATGAGCGCGCCCCCAACTTTTTTCTGTGTTTGGATTTTGTTCACATGAATATGAAACGGAACACATGTGTGTGTGCTTTGAAAAAGTGTGAATCCCTCCGTGCGCACGTGTGTGTTATGAGACTGCTCTGAGCCCGTAGGGTACGACACATTCACAGGTTATTAAATGTGAAGAAGCCCTGAGACACAAACAACAACAACAACAGCCCTGAACATTCAGAGAGCATATTGTGCTTAACGTGTACACGTGTGTAATCTATGTCTGAATAGGGCGGGACGACAAAAAACTCGTATCACGGCCTTTTCCAAATTAGAACGGCATCACGGTATTTATTTATGGCTCAATGATTGGAAACGTATTTGCACTTAAAGGTTTTGTCCCCACAAAGAAACCCCTGATCAGTGCATGAAACGGCTGCAGCATGCTAACTTTGCGTACACCACAACAACAACAACAACAACAACAGCCCTCCATCTCCAGTTCTTCAGAATCAGGTTTATCTCCAGGTAGGTCGACACGTACGAGGAGTTTGACTTGATGTCGTGGAGCAGACCTCAAAGTAAAAACTGTAATAACATAAAAACATGTAGCAGTATTTACATTGAAATGGAATAAAATGTAAAGTATTCAGCGTGCATCTGCAGCCTCACATGTTCTGCTGCTACGCTTGGCGCTGTCCCCCAGCATGCATTTCAGCGGTGCGACAGTGAAAGGAGTCCCCAGAGGACTCCTTTCACTTAAGAAATCATTCAAAGGGAAACATTGGATTGACCTCTGGATGAACTTCAGCAGCGTTTTTATCGTTTTAATGCCATTGAAGACCACTTTAGACCAGACTACCACACATGTTAGCGCTTTAGCTACCTAGCGCCACATGTTTTGATGTCTGTTCTTGTTATTATCTCCACGAGTTCGTATGATTGAGTGATACTGAGGGTACCCCTCGATTCTGCGTCCACTCACGATGTGAAACGATGGGTTGGATGTGCAGCAAAGATAAATAATACGTTTAGTGAGTGAATCTCGGTGCAGTCATCCGTTAGCATTTTCCGCTCGTTGCTAGTTCAGAGGCTCAGCGTTAGCATTGTGGGGTTTTTTGGAGAAAAAAATTAAAATGATCAGTTAGATGAGTTTCTTCCCGTTACATGGATATAAAACATTCATAGTTTATTAAATGGCCACGCCCTCAGACACTGTTTCCTGCAAGATGTTGCCGGAACCGGGTCTCGAGCCGGTTCATCAAACTTACCCACCCCACCTTTAAGTATCCCGTGTTTGTTTATATATGTTTTATCGAGATAGTAGGTTGGTAGTAAGCTCCTTAAGTTCTGCTGTTCATATGAATATATTTAGTGTGTATTTGTCCTTTACTTTGTATTTTATTATAGTTCTGCCTCATGTGAAACTTGTAAACTTGCTGCTGGAAACACACAATTGTCATGTTGGGCATAAAAACTAAATACATCTAGTTTTTGTATTTGAATATCATTTCAACGTGTGCATCGCTTCTCAACATCTAATCACCCTATGTTTCTGTTTGTCGAGTCGCACGTTGGTCTGTTCTATTCCACTGTATTCTGTATGCTATCGATCAGTGACCTTGACTGTGGCGGAGTGGTTAGTGCGTTCGCCCCCACTCAGAATCGCTGTCTCTTGGAATAACGTTGGCCCTCGGACGTCGTCGTTGACCCCTGCTCATCTTTTGTATATGTTTTCATTTGATTTATTTAGAAACCGTTGCTCAGCTCTTCAGGGCGTGTGACTCACCCCGGGTTGCAGGTGACCGTCAGTCTGTCTCCGAACTCATTCCCTTCAGGATAATCCACGCTTCCATTTGGCACCTCATCAAAGGCGCCGCAGGTCTTCTCTTAAAGACAGAGAAACCCGTAGGATTAATAATCACACGTTTTATTTGTAGGCGCCTTTCATGACACCGCACGATCTGTTAAAAACGCTGATAGGCAGCAGAACAACGGGAACTCGTGGAGGAGGCCGTCTCTGGAGCGCTGCCGTGAGCAGGCGGATCTGAACAGGTGGGGTTTGAACATGGTGATTGTGTCCGACTGTCGGATGTGCGGGGGAGGCAGTTCCAGAGTCTGGGAGCTGAACTGAACTCTGAACTGTAGTGCAGTAGAAGTACACCATGTACCTCTGAACTGTAGTGCAGTAGAAGTACACCATGTACCTCTGAACTGTAGAGGAGTAGAAGTACACCATGTACCTCTGAACTGTAGTGGAGTAGAAGTACACCATGTACCTCTGAACTGTAGTGCAGTAGAAGTACACCATGTACCTCTGAACTGTAGTGGAGTAGAAGTACACCATGTACCTCTGAACTGTAGTGGAGTAGAAGTACACCATGTACCTCTGAACTGTAGTGGAGTAGAAGTACACCATGTACCTCTGAACTGTAGTGGAGAAGTACACCATGTACCTCTGAACTGTAGTGCAGTAGAAGTACACCATGTACCTCTGAACTGTAGTGCAGTAGAAGTACACCATGTACCTCTGAACTGTAGTGCAGTAGAAGTACACCATGTACCTCTGAACTGTAGTGGAGTAGAAGTACACCATGTACCTCTGAACTGTAGTGGAGTAGAAGTACACCATGTACCTCTGAACTGTAGTGCAGTAGAAGTACACCATGTACCTCTGAACTGTAGTGGAGAAGTACACCATGTACCTCTGAACTGTAGTGCAGTAGAAGTACACCATATACCTCTGAATTGTAGTGCAGTAGAAGTACACCATGTACCTCTGAATTGTAGTGCAGTAGAAGTACACCATGTACCTCTGAACTGTAGAGGTGTAGAAGTACACCATGTACCTCTGAACTGTAGTGTAGAAGTACACCATGTACCTCTGAACTGTAGTGTAGAAGTACACCATGTACCTCTGAACTGTAGTGCAGTAGAAGTACACCATGTACCTCTGAACTGTAGTGTAGAAGTACACCATGTACCTCTGAACTGTAGTGTAGAAGTACACCATGTACCTCTGAACTGTAGTGTAGAAGTACACCATGTACCTCTGAACTGTAGTGTAGAAGTACACCATGTACCTCTGAACTGTAGAAGTACACCATGTACCTCTGAACTGTAGTGTAGAAGTACACCATGTACCTCTGAACTGTAGAAGTACACCATGTACCTCTGAACTGTAGTGTAGAAGTACACCATGTACCTCTGAACTGTAGAGGAGTAGAAGTACACAGTAGCATGACATGGAAACACTCAGGTAAAGTACGAGTACCTCAAGATGATACTTGAGTAAATGTACTCAGTTACTTTACACCTCTGGATATCGCTAACTGGTACTGGGTATGTATTTTGTAAATTGTGTAATTTGCAGTTTAATCTCTTAATATTTGTAAGCATGCTTCTTCATAACTCCTAAGCTGTCTCTGTGGGACGGGTAAAGGTATTGTACCGCTACGTGTAAATAAAATACTAATACTCACTGTCACACGTCATCATCAAAGCGCTCCAGCTTCCCGCGGTGCAGGTGACGGATGCAGACCCTCCAGCAGCAACGAAGCCAACGTCACAAACAAACGCAACCTTCTTGCCGTCGGGGAAAGACTCCAGAAGTATGTCGTCGCCCTTCAGCCCCATGTTCTCTCCTCCCACAGGTCTGGAGCAGTCCTGAGCTGCGGAGGGAACGGGCAGAAGCTGGTGTGTAACGGAGAATCAGAACAGGACTAATGTCATACCTGCAGCGAGATTATAACCACTGACCTTGAGCTGAAAGGAAAAGGCCAACAGAGGTCAGGAGCAGGAGGAAGGAGGCCGCCATGATTTAAGACCGCCTGGGGAAGGGAAACATTAAAACATGTGTTGTTCAAGTGTAAAGTAATGCGTTAGATTTACTTAAGTACTTACTCCACTACATGTATTAATACCTCTAGTTACTTCACAGATCTGGATGAATGATGGTAAATCTAATCAAGTGTTGAATCAGACTTTTGTTCCACCTGGAGTAAATCCACCAGCTACCCTGCAGTCTACAAAGTACTTCAGACTAGCTGCACCTCCACCAGCTACCCTGCAGTCTACAAAGTACTTCAGACTAGCTGCACCTTCACCAGCTACCCTGCAGTCTACAAAGTACTTCAGACTAGCTGCACCTTCACCAGCTACCCTGCAGTCTACAAAGTACTTCAGACTAGCTGCACCTTCACCAGCTACCCTGCAGTCTACAAAGTACTTCAGACTAGCTGCACCTTTACAAGTACAAGATCTGAGTACTTCTACTTTTACTCAAGTTCAAGAACTGAGTACTTCTACTTTTACACAAGTACAAGATCTGAGTACTTCTACTTTTACTCAAGTACAAGATCTGAATACTTCTACTTGTACACAAGTACAAGGTCTGAATACTTCTACTTTTACACAAGTACAAGATCTGAATACTTCTACTTGTACTCAAGTACAAGATCTGAATACTTCTACTTGTACACAAGTACAAGGTCTGAATACTTCTACTTTTACACAAGTACAAGATCTGAGTACTTCTACTTTTACTCAAGTACAAGATCTGAGTACTTCTACTTTTACTCAAGTACAAGATCTGAGTACTTCTACTTTTTCACAAGTACAAGGTCTGAATACTTCTACTTGTACACAAGTACAAGGTCTGAATACTTCTACTTTTACACAAGTACAAGATCTGAGTACTTCTACTTTTACTCAAGTACAAGATCTGAGTACTTCTACTTTTACTCAAGTACAAGATCTGAGTACTTCTACTTTTACTTAAGTTCAAGATCTGAGTACTTCTACTTTTACTCAAGTACAAGACCTGAGTACTTCTACTTTTACTAAAGAACAAGATCTGAGTACTTTTACTCAAGAACAAGATCTGAGCACTTCTACTTTTAATCAAGATCTGAGTACTTCTACTTTTAATCAAGATCTGAGTACTTCTACTCAATAGTAGAGTACAAGTATAAAGTAGTATACAATTAAAATACTCAAATACAAGTACCTCAAATGTGTAGCCTACTTATGTACAGTACAATGTACTACCACTGACTAACACACACATAAAACATCGATAAACATTCCGTTAAATTGGTTAGAATCCACAATATCACAGTTAACACGACAGAATAGGTCCCTGGATATTCTTTGTAGGTAAATAAATATTCTTAGTGTCCTTCATAGTCTCGGAAGACACCAAACTCCACTCAAAATATATCAGATTTAACTCATTTGCGTGCCACTACTTGTATATCCATTAATACCGAGCAGTTCCACAACCCTATACAGCAACAGTTTATTATTCTAAATCCGGCACATGTTTAATAAAGAACAACAAAGACTCGAACACAGAAGTCACATCCCGTAAACCCACGACATCACGCTTGTTTTTACCGGATCAGACGTGTGGGCGTTACCGCTTCATTTTACCGACGAATTACAGGATTAAATGTAATTTAATTTATATTCTAAATCATCTGAGCACAGCAGGGGAGTCATCAGAGTGTACATCAGTTAGATTGTGTTTAAATAAGAGTTTCAATATGCTTATAATCCATACATTATTAAGCCATGGATCGATGATAAAGAGAGAGTGAATTCCTGCGAAGCTGCTTTAGCGGCGCAAAAGTACCCGGATGTGGGCCCACTGAGCATGCGCAGTATAGTTTTTTCGGTCAATCGAGGTGAATGGAGACAGAAAATAAATTGTCTTTTTTTTGTATTGAATATATTTTACACTTTGAAATTCTCCAAAATCTTACTCTAAACATCCTCTTATGTTTATTAATTAATACTAAGCTATCTTTGGCTCTTTCATTACTGTAACAATGTACATGTATCCTCTGTGGGACGAATATTAACTGGACTTTTAACATTTTGCATTAGTATATATGTAATTCTTGCACATTTAATGTAAAAACATCCCACTTATGGTCTTAGGTGTGATGTATCCTTTCAATAGAGTTGTATGTGTCTACATATTTGTATATGCATGGTCACTCTTCGGTTTAATCTGCTATGTTGTATTGCTAACTACGTGCAATACTTTGTTTTACATGCTGCTGCCACAAAAACATGTCTCAATTTGGGATGAATTAAGTATATCTTATCTTATAAAGGTTTTCTGATATCTAGGTCAATGGAGAGGAGTCATTTTGAATTGGCCGCTGCGGTCATTCATAACAAATCTGCTTCAACATCTGCCCCTTTTCCTGGGTGGCTAGAAGCTACGTAGCAGCCGTTAGCTCACGTCAACAACACCAAACGATACACAGATTTAGTGACGTTAGCACGGTTCGTGGTTAAGTATTGGGTTAGTTTACGGTAGTAGAGTGAGTCAAAGAGTGTATTAAATGTGTTTCTTACCGTTTGGAGAGGAGATTTGTGTTCCGCCACTGAGTCTCCTCACCCTGTATGACTGTGCTCAGGAAGGGGCGTGGCTTCAGCTGTGACGCACCACTTCCTGAGTGTAAACACCAAGCCCTGACTGTCACTCAGAAAGGGGCGGGGCTTCAGCTGTGACGCACCACATTATTATTATCATGAATATTATTATTATTGCTATCTGTATTTATTTTGTATTATTTTATTATTTTAATGTTTATTTTGTATTTATTTTATTGTTTTGGGTAACTCGGGGTCAGATGTTGCCCAATCAAGATTGACTTTAGACAATCACACGTGTTTAAGAAAAGTCACATGTTCACATCAATTACAAGTGAAGAGAGGAAGCTTCGCCTCTTCACAGACGATGATGTAACGACCAACCCTGCTCAATGAGAGGAAGTGAGGAATTTCCGCTGAGAAATAAACCAAACATTCCCATTGCTCTGTGTTTCAATCACGCCCATGAACCACACGGCCCATGTTCTATTTTTATCATATATATATCAATATAATATTGGGAGGGCTAAAACCCTCTTGTCCGGTGCCTTGCTCAAGGGCCCCACGGCAGGGCAGGAGGTGAACTGGGACCTCTCCAAGTAGCAGTCCACACTCCATACTTTAAGTCTGTTCGGGGACTTGAACCGGCGACCCTACGGCTCCCAGTCCAAGCCCCGAGTGACGGAGACACTGCCGGACAATTAATAGCGCTTTTATTACGTTTTTGGGACGGAAAATTGTTGTTTCAAAATTATTTTGAGATTTAAATTCCTTTTTTTTTTTACTATGTCCAGTAAAAATAAACTCGAAAGCACAGTTCAGGTGTCAAATTTTGATATTAAATATATGTGCAAAAATCGTCGACTAGTGTGTGTGGCACAGTGGGCTAGTGCGTTTGGATCAGGGGCTCACAGGTTCAAACCCCACTGCAGTCAGCATGTCGTTGTGTCCCTGAGACGCTTCACCCCAAAGTGCTCCTGTGGGGACTCTTTAAAGTAGAGACACTACATACTGATATACACCTGAATGTCAGCAGGAGAGGACTCTTTAAAGTAGACACACTACATACTGATATACACCTGAACACCAGCAGGAGAGGACTCTTTAAAGTAAAGACACTACATACTGATATACACCTGAACATCAGCAGGAGAGGACTCTTTAAAGTAAAGACACTACATACTGATATACACCTGAACATCAGCAGGAGAGGACTCTTTAAAGAAGAGACACCACATACTGATATACACCTGAACATCAGCAGGAGAGAACTCTTTAAAGTAGACACACTACATACTGATATACACCTGAACACCAGCAGGAGAGGACTCTTTAAAGTAAAGACACTACATACTGATATACACCTGAACATCAGCAGGAGAGGACTCTTTAAAGAAGAGACACCACATACTGATATACACCTGAACATCAGCAGGAGAGGACTCTTTAAAGTAGAGACGTTACATACTGATATACACCTGAACATCAGCAGGAGAGGACTCTTTAAAGTAGAGACACTACATACTGATATACACCTGAACATCAGCAGGAGAGGACTCTTTAAAGTAGAGACACTACATACTGATATACACCTGAACATCAGCAGGAGAGGACTCTTCAAAGTAGAGACTCTACATACTGATATACACCTGAACACCAGCAGGAGAGGACTCTTTAAAGTAGAGACACTACATACTGATATACACCTGAACATCATCAGAGAGGACTCTTTAAAGTAGAGACACTACATACTGATATACACCTGAACATCAGCAGGAGAGGACTCTTTAAAGTAGAGACACTACATACTGATATACACCTGAACATCAGCAGGAGAGGACTCTTTAAAGTAGAGCCACTACATACTGATATACACCTGAACATCAGCAGGAGAGGACTCTTTAAAGTAGAGACACTACATACTGATATACACCTGAACATCAGCAGGAGAGGACTCTTTAAAGTAGAGACACTACATACTGATATACACCTGAACACCAGCAGGAGAGGACTCTTTAAAGTAGAGACACTACATACTGATATACACCTGAACATCAGCAGGACAGGACTCTTTAAAGTAGAGACACTACATACTGATATACACCTGAACATCAGCAGGAGAGGACTCTTTAAAGTAGAGACACTACATACTGATATACACCTGAACATCAGCAGGAGAGGACTCTTTAAAGTAGAGACACTACATACTGATATACACCTGAACATCAGCAGGAGATGACTCTTTAAAGTAGAGACACTACATACTGATATACACCTGAACATCAGCATGAGAGCACTCTTTAAAGTAGAGACACTACATACTGACATACACCTGAACATCAGCATGAGAGCACTCTTTAAAGTAGAGACACTACATACTGACATACACCTGAACATCAGCAGGAGAGGACTCTTTAAAGTAGAGAAACTACATACTGGTATACACCTGAACACCAGCAGGAGAGGACTCTTTAAAGTAGAGACACTACATACTGATATACACCTGAACATCAGCAGGAGAGGACTCTTTAAAGTAGAGACTCTACATACTGATATACACCTGAACATCAGCAGGAGAGGACTCTTTAAAGTAGAGACTCTACATACTGATCTACACCTGAACACCAGCAGAAGAGGACTCTTTAAAGTAGAGACACTACATACTGGTATACACCTGAACATCAGCAGGAGAGGACTCTTTAAAGTAGAGACTCTACATACTGATATACACCTGAACATCAGCAGGAGAGGACTCTTTAAAGTAGAGACACTACATACTGATATACACCTGAACATCAGCAGGAGAGGACTCTTTAAAGTAGAGACACTACATACTGATATACACCTGAACATCAGCAGGAGAGGACTCTTTAAAGTAGAGACACTACATACTGATATACACCTGAACATCAGCAGGAGAGGACTCTTTAAAGTAGAGACACTATATACTGACATACACCTGAACATCAGCAGGAGAGGACTCTTTAAAGTAGAGACACTACATACTGACATACACCTGAACATCAGCAGGAGAGGACTTTTTAAAGTAGAGACACTACATACTGATATACACCTGAACATCAGCAGGAGAGGACTCTTTAAAGTAGAGACACTACATGCTGATATACACCTGAACATCAGCAGGAGAGGACTCTTTAAAGTAGAGACACTACATACTGATATACACCTGAACATCAGCAGGAGAGGACTCTTTAAAGTAGAGACACTACATACTGATATACACCTGAACACCAGCAGAAGAGGACTCTTTAAAGTAGAGACACTACATACTGGTATACACCTGAACATCAGCAGGAGAGGACTCTTTAAAGTAGAGACTCTACATACTGATATACACCTGAACATCAGCAGGAGAGGACTCTTTAAAGTAGAGACACTACATACTGATATACACCTGAACATCAGCAGGAGAGGACTCTTTAAAGTAGAGACACTACATACTGATATACACCTGAACATCAGCAGGAGAGGACTCTTTAAAGTAGAGACACTATATACTGACATACACCTGAACATCAGCAGGAGAGGACTCTTTAAAGTAGAGACACTACATACTGACATACACCTGAACATCAGCAGGAGAGGACTTTTTAAAGTAGAGACACTACATACTGATATACACCTGAACATCAGCAGGAGAGGACTCTTTAAAGTAGAGACACTACATGCTGATATACACCTGAACATCAGCAGGAGAGGACTCTTTAAAGTAGAGACACTACATGCTGATATACACCTGAACATCAGCAGGAGAGGACTCTTTAAAGTAGAGACACTACATACTGATATACACCTGAACATCAGCAGGAGAGGACTCTTTAAAGTAGAGACACTACATACTGATATACACCTGAACATCAGCAGGAGATGACTCTTTAAAGTAGAGACACTACATGCTGATATACACCTGAACATCAGCAGGAGAGGACTCTTTAAAGTAGAGACACTACATACTGATATACACCTGAACATCAGCAGGAGAGGACTCTTTAAAGTAGAGACACTACATACTGACATACACCTGAACATCAGCAGGAGAGGACTCTTTAAAGTAGAGACACTACATACTGACATACACCTGAACATCAGCAGGAGAGGACTCTTTAAAGTAGAGACACTACACACTGAAATAAAGACAATAAGACAGAAACAGCCAGTTTTATTTACAGACACTCCTTCGTTGAGTCATCTTTTATATCACATATAAAAATAAAGCCAGCATCAGTAGTTAGATCATAATGGATAACAGGTCAGATAAGAGCGGTTTGTGGTCATGATCTGACGCTGAAGGTCCAGAGTCAGAGACCCGCCCCCTGCTTCCTGTCTGTTGCTCAGCAACATGGACATGTTCCACTCTGACACAACTTCTGCTTCCTTCTCTTCATTACTCTTCTTTCCTGAGAAGCGATCAACGTCTCTGGGAGGGGACAGACTTTGGCACTAAGATGGAGTTGTAGAGATATACAACTTGAATTGTGTGAATTTAAAGATTAGGTTCCTGTTTTAAGGTCCAAGCGAGGGGGGGTGTCTTTGTTTGCGTCACCAAATCTACTTTCAGTCGTTGTCAAGTGGTTGCTTTGTGTATGTTTTAGTACTTCCTCCTCTCCTTGCAGTAACTCAGCTTCTCTCTGATGTTTCTTTAGTCATTTGATCATGGACGTGGGAAGGGGGGGTGCTGAGGGGGCTGCAGCACCCCCACCTGCTGGCGGAGAGTTGTAACTGCAACGCCAAAAAGTTCACTAATCAAATCAATACAAACGTTTTATTTTGAGTATGTTTAAGTTAGCATTTCAGTGTAAGCAGTCTCTAAAAAGCTTCACGATAAGAGGAAGGGATCATGCAGTGTGCTTCTTCTGTTGCTCTGCTATGGAAAAGAAGCTCGTCAGCGCAAGATCAGGGATGGGAGTTTTGTGAAAGCACGGTTTAAGAACTGGCGAAAGGCAGAGGAAACATTTAGGGAGCATGAGAAGTCCCATCAACACACAGGCCGTCAACAAACTGGCAGCATGACAACGAACACCGATGAACGCGCTGCTCTCACAAGCTGCTGCTAAAGACCAAATGACTGCATTTAGTGTGAGGCTATTATACCGGACCCTCCCCCCACGCAGATCACGCAGACTGCGTGGGGCCTCGTTTTGCGGAGGGAGCCTCATCTGAAGGGCAAACGCAGTGGAGGCGCCACAGTTTCGCCGCTGCGAGGCACCCGCACCCCCCACCCTGCACCCCCACCCGCACCCCCACCCGCACCCCCCACCCTGCACCCCCACCCGGTCATGTTCCTCTCTCTGGTTGTTGTGCATCTCTTTCTAATCCTGTTGCATCTTATTAAGGCATTGATGATTCTTTGCTCGTTCAACAGATCTTTAAAGTGCGTGTTCATCTCATGTTGTGGTTGTTTACATGTCTTGAGGTTGTTTTCGTCATGTTGTGTATATCTGTGGGCTGGAATCATCTTTGGGATCTCTGTGTGTCTTTAGATACACTGTGTGAGATATTCCCCCGGACCCTTTTGGCATCGCAGCCTCTTTGTGATTGTTGTTCATTCATTCAAGTCTTTGTGCATCTTGTTGTGATCCAGAAACAGAGAGCAATCAATAAAACACAGATATAGCTGATCAGTCATTGTGTTGCCTTTCTTGGAAGATGAATATTAGTTTCAAAGTAAAACACATCATTAAGGTTGATTTGTTTATACTGCCCCCCTGTGTTAGCTTTCCGTCAGACACGGAGTACATTGTTGACCTTTTTACATTTATTTTGATCTTTTCCTATATGACTGCTCCATGTTAGCTTTCCGTCAAACCAAACACCAAGACATCTTATTGTATTAACCTGTTCAAGAGGTTGCTCTTACCATTTTAACGATATAGGAGCAATGTTATGCCGTTTTGTAAAACAAATGACCTGCGTCTTAGCTACTGACAGTTTGAATCCCCATTTATTTGTCCATTTCTCCACTTCAACTATTGCAGCTTGTATTTTCTTTCCAACATGTGCTACATTGCGGCCTTTTGCCCACAAAGCCCCATCATCTGCAGACAAAGATTTCCCCACACTTGGATGAACTTGATTAAAGATGTCATGCATCATTATATTGAACAGCAACGGACCGCACACACTGCCTTGCGGAGTACCATTTTCCACAGCATAAACACCTGAATATTCTGCACCTACTCTTACTTGTATTTTCCTGTCCAGTAAAACATTCATAACCCAATGATAAGCTTTACCACCAATTCCCAATGATTTGAACTTGATCAGTAGTCCTTCCTTCCAGAGCATGTCATAAGCCTTTTCAACATCAAAGAAGACTGCAGTCACTACTTCCTTGCTGGTCTGTGCTTTCCTGATGTCTGATTCTCAGCACAATATAGAATCCATTGTGTTCCGACCCCTCTGGAACCCACTTTGATATGGGGACAACAGAGCTTCACTTTCTAAGATATACGTTAACCTTTCTGTAACCGTTCTCTCCATGACTTTGCATAAATGAGATGTCAGGGCAATAGGCCTGGAGCTAGATGGATCTGAAGGGTATTTCCCTGGCTTCAGGATGGGCACTATTATCGCTTGTTTCCACTCTGAAGGAAGTTGGCCAGAAGCCCACACCCTGTTAACCAACCTCAACACAATGACTAGAGAGTGATCCGTCATGTGTTCCAGCATTTTGTAACAAACACCATCTTTCCCAGGAGTGGTTTGGCGAGCACTAATAATTGCTCTTCTCAACTTGCATTTCCTTTGTGGTTGTTTAAAGTCATTTTGTGTTTGTAGTACTTTTTCCTTTTCTAGCTATTTTTGCTTCAACTTTCATTCATTTCTTTGTGCATCTTTTTAAAGACACCTTTCTTTCTATGTGGTCTCCAGAGGGTGTTCAGTCTGTTGTCTCCTGGTGGTCATGTTGTAGTTGTCTTACATTTCTGTTTAGTCAGTCCATGTCCTCTGTAGTGGCTTTGTGTATATCTGTGGGGTCCAAGCGTCTCTTTGTGATCTGTTCGGCTTGTAGATCCTTCCCTCTCCTCACTTCTCCTCTGTCTGCACGCTTTGGTCTGATGTGTCGCTTCACTGGAAAGCTGATCAATTACACTTATGGTAAGTCTGATCAACGCTGACGTGCACTATGACCCAGACTCTAGGCGGTGGTGGCGAAGTCCATAGGGACTTGGCTTGGCAACTGGAAGGTCACCAGTTCAAGTCCCGGCAAGACCCAGTGCTACCGAGGTGTCCCTGAGCAAGGCACCGTTCCCCACACTGCTCCTAACACTAGATGGGTCAAATGCAGAGAAACAATTTCCCCACGGGGATTAATAAAGTCCAGCTTAATCTTAATCTTATCACAAAGGACTAATGTCACGGCGCCGATTCAACCTGCAGACTGCGGCCTTCCTCTGATCCCAGCCCTCCTCCTCCTCCTCCTCGTCTCTCCCTCTAGCACAGGTCATAAATACGCAGAGAAACATCACCAAGGATGCAAACGAACCCCATCGCAGCATCGTGTACCAGAGCGGCACTCCTGTGAGCACTCTGCAAAGACTGGATGAGAGACATTTTATGATGGGTTTGTAATAAGTCACCGTGGTTTAGATGTCTGACCTGAGAAGCAGGTGTGTCTCGTGGCGTTGATCAGCTGCTTTGTGGAGTCAGGTTGGATTTCCCCGGTGGTGTGTCAGGAGGGCGGGGGTGGTTTGGGCCGCGTTGCTCACAGCACAGTCATAACAGGTTGGCATGGTGATTAAACAATAAAACAATGGCTTTCTTTCAGGAACTTGTTTCACAACAGCATTTCAGCCTCATCAGTGCATTCTTTAGAAACCCATTCATGCACATTCAGTTCTACGCTTCGTCTTTAAGAACTCTGCACAGATCTCCACTTTACATTCCATTAAAGAACATATTTCAGTTTTTAATTGCTTTTAAAAACTAATATTATCAGTATTTTGTTATCTTTTATTTCACTTATTTGGTATACGTTGTCTAAATATTTGTATGTACAGTATCATTGTAAAATAGTTTTAAAAAAACGTAGGGCAATTTGAGTTTGATAATGATGTCAGAGAAGAATCATGGTAGATGATTCCTGTGTTGTAACAATGCTTTTGGCATTTTGGATTGTTAAGCCCCGAGCCTGTTTTTCAGGTCTCAGGCTCGAAAATGACATTCCCAGAACAAATGACTATATCTTCTAAAAGGCGAAAATTAATAATCTGTTTTCTCAAAGCAATGATAAACCTGTGAGTTGGATGTAGAACATTTTAAAGACATTTTAAAGAAAATTCAGATTGAACATGGTAAAACATTTTAAATTATAGTGTCCGTCCAAAATTTCTTTTTTACTTATAGTGAAAACCACCCTTGGATGATGGTAAGGTAGACCAAAAGCTTTAGGAATCCAAAGTACAACATATAATGAGTACCCTGTATCAAGATTGATGCAAAACAAGTGACATTTGACCTTTTTAGAGAGGTTTAGCAAATGGGGTCATTTGGGTGGAAATGGGCGTATTTGCCGTTTCTCTGGAACCCATTGGTCGATTTTGATGATTGACATCTCTTTTTAACCGTTAGAGCCAATAGAATCGAAGGGGAAATTCCACATACACGTTACCATTAAGAAATGAGAACTATGCGCACGCAGTTTACCCAAAGCGAAACCTATCTATCTGGCTCGCCGCATATACAGTAGGCAGGGGTAAAGTGCTATGTTTATAGGAGAGGACTCTCCTCCACTTTGTTGTTGAAAAAAACTCTTTATATCCGTTAGCGTAGCTCGCTAGCACCAGAAGCTAACAACTACGATCTCCGGTACAAGTCTGTCTGTCCGTCCGTCTGTCTGTCCGTCTGTCCGTCCGTCTGTTCGTCCGTCCGTCTGTCTCTCTCTCGCGCACACAAAATGGCTCGTTCCACACACACAGAGCGAGCTTTAATGAAAACACAGAGACCCTGACGTAATAGTACTGTATCATATTATTTTCGAATCCATAATTTTTGAAATTATGATTTTCTTTTTTTTAATAACCATTTTTCCTCCTGATCTCTCGCGCTCCCCCTGTCATGCCCAGAGATGGAGTCGTTTTTTTTTTTTTTTTTAATATATTACATATTACTTACTACTTCGTTACTCTCTACATAAAGTAACTCGTTACTTTACTCGTTACTTTACTCGCCGAGCACGTACGAACTGCGTATGGGTGAGTGGCAATAACTTTCCTTACCAGCAGGCGGCGGTAGTGTGTATTTGTCATTCAAAACAGGCAACAACTGGAAAACAGAGTAGAAGAACAGACTACGTGATATAAACAAACAACAATAGCGTGTGCGGTAGCTTCACCTTAGCATGTGTTCTTTGCAGGTGTTTGTTGAGGTTTGACGTGGTGTTTCCAGCAGTGGATAACAGCTTCTGGCCTGGACACAGTTTGCACCTCACCGTCACTTTCCTGTCTATTCCTCGGACGAACTCAAAATAATGGGCATACCTCCACCCCTCGAGAGTTATCGCTGACTCAGCCATGTTTATGCAGCACTGCACGAGGAGATGTGGACGCGCAAGTCGCGCAGATTACGTACATATAAACATGCGGTGGAAACCCCTCTTGTCTGTCAGTGTGATTATGACTGATTTTAGTAACGAAGTAACGCGTGTCGGGGCAATTTTAGTAACTGTAGTGCAGGGGTGCCCAACCAGTCGATCGCGATCGATCGCGGAGAGATTCCCAGTCGATCGCGAGATGTGTCTAAAAATAGAACAACAATATTCAGTTGTATCGTTAATGTCCTATAACATAATCTTCCTGAGCCAGAATAATGCACTTGAACGCATCAAAACTTTGTGATTGGCCAGCCTCATTCCATGTGTCGGGGCGTGGCTTGTGGGCAGTGGGCACTATTTCGCTGACGTTGTCCGTGTCAACAGGAGTGACAGTCTGCACACACACAAGACCGCAATTATGGCAGAAGCAAAAAAGCCCAAAATATATAATTTTCACTCCGAGTGGGAGGGTGATTATTTTTGTATCTATTCCAATTCAAAGTCCATCTGTCTCATCTGCAATGCGAGCGTGGCTTTATCGAAGAAGGGTCATTTAGGAGCGGCATTTCAAAACAGTGCACAAACGCTACGAGACGGAATTCCCTCCTGATTCTGCCCTCCGCTCCAAAAGGGGAGGGGCCTGAGAGGACAGCTAAAGGGGAGGGGCCTGAAAGGACAGCAAAAGGCACAGCAGTCCATTTCCACCAGGCCCAACAACAAGAGCAAGGCTGCTCCAGAGCATCTCATCGTGTCAGTCACGTTCTTGCGAAACACATGAAGTCTTTCAAAGACGGCGAAGTTGTGAAGAAGCTTTCCTGGAGGCTGCCGACGCGCTTTTGGGGGACAGTAAAAATAACAAGCATTTGAAAAGGTTTTTGATATAATAAAAACTCAAGTTAGATACCGTTATTAATCAGCTGTAAGTTTGAGTTTGTTTGAACTTATTCATCATAATTATTGTACAAAATGGTATAAGAATGCAAACTTAAATTGATTATAGTCTATTATCACTTCAGGTTCAGAAGCTAGTGTTGCTTGCATCCTATTTTAAAGGCATTTCTTTTTATACTCGACTAAAATGCAACAAAAAAATGGTTTGATTCTATTAATGTTGTCTCTTTTATTGCACGTTGGCAGCAGATTCCTGAGTAGCTTCAGATCTGAGTTGTCTTATTAGTGAGCATAATTTATAGTTTTGTTGCAACACTATTTTTATATAATGGCAAAGAAAGGATTCAGAGTCTTTTCTTTTTCCCTGTGTCATCTGTGGCAGCACTGTTCAATGCTTCTTGAAAACATTACCCACTGTAGTGACGTGTGAATAAACTCCAACTCTGTATCAACACACTGTTGTGTAACTTCAGTTAAATACTTGTATGTGTGTAGATTAGAAAGAGGTGAGATAAAGGATCTGCAGTATTTGATGAAGTATTAATCGTACGAAGGTCAGTTTTATACAGAAGTGTGTATTCACCTGGTAGCAGGCTGTCAGTAATGGCTACGCCTCTCTTTGGACTGGTAGATCTCGGCAGACTGGTAACTTTAAAAGTAGCTCTCGGTTCAAAAAAGGTTGGGCACCCCTGCTGTAGTGTGATTACTGAATTATAAAAGTAGCGCGTTACACTACTCCGTTACCAACAAAAGTAATATTATTATCCTACTCTGTATATATCAGTGGTTCTCAAACTTTTCCTGGCATTGCCCACTTTGAACAGGTGGGCCTTTTCAAGCCCCACCTGCCGCTCCAATAAAACGGTAGGCCAAGCTTAAAATGGTCAAATGTATCGTCCTATGACAGGGGTCACCAACCTTTTTTAGGATGAGGGCTACTTTCAAAACATAAAACAAGTCGGGGCTACTTTTACTCCTCTTTCAGTTTTTTTGCAGTGTATATATTTAGCACATTTTAACATTATTATATGCTTCCCTTTAACCTTTGTGTGCTGTTTGGATCTGTGGGACCCGTTTGCAGTGAAAAGAAAATGTATGATGTTTTTAAATGTTGAAGTTAAAAGCATCATCTGGTGCACTTTGAGCACAACAAGAATTTGTGGATACATCTCTCAACACTCCATGCTGTATACTGTTCAATAATCCATCTTTAGAATATGATCACAACCAATAACAAATCATTTAAACTTGTTCATTCTTATCTTATGTTACCTAGTTAGCATTCTTTCTTTTTATTTATACATATTTTACTAATCACTCCCCTTGTAAACTGTTTACTGTCCTATAGTACACATTGGAATGATTTCTTACTTTATTTTGTACAACTAGGCTATATTAAATAGATAAAGGTGTGTTTTCTCTCTCTCCCTCTGTCTCGCTCGCTCACAGAGGCTGTGTGCTTCTCCGTGGCGATGATGGCTTGCGTTAAAAGATAATAATAAACATAGGCCTATTTGTAAAGCGGGGGGACACAAACGGGATTTCGAAAAGTGTCACGGTTAAACTCCTTATGAAGTGGTGAGGTGCCGCTCCACATTTATTTTCTTCCCGACTGCAACGCGGTTGTGTCTGTGTGTGTGAGAGCGTTTCACATGTGTGTATGAGAGATTTATACATATGTCTGCAAATGACTTTGGTTTCAGTTGTGTGTGTGTGAGCAGGCTCGGATTGGCCATCGGAAGATTCGGGACTTTTCCCGTTGGGCCGCTGGCTCTGGCATAGGTGGGCCGGGGACTTTCACAGCGCCGCTGTGCCGGTACCGCATCCGCCGCCGCAAACACCCGCCGTTGCGAGGCTCTGGCGGCTCCTGCAGGTCCGGTGCAGCGGTGCTGTGAAAGTCCACCGCCGTTGCGAGTCTCCGGCTGTAATAATCCACTACCGCCCGCGAGGACCCAGGTTCGATTCCGGCCTGAGGTCCAAAACATTTTTTTTTTTAAATAAAAAAAAAAATCTCCTGTACATCACGTCCATTCGCGACCCACCTATCACATCTCTGCGCCCCACCAGTGGGGCGCGCCCCACACTTTCAGAAACGCTGGTATATATGCATGTTGCTCTGCTGGAGGAGGACTCCACTTGTTCATTGACACTCCGCAGCTGCTGAGCTCACGGTGAGAGAGACGTGACACTTGAAGTAGGGTTTGTCATCGACTTTATTCATTGCTTTGGCCTTTCCCAACCCACTCTCCAGGTCCCTAGGTCATCGGCACAACGCCTCAGCTGTTCCCTACTTTTTACCCGCCCCCATCTCCAGGGGTCGGCGCTAGGTCATGCAGACGCTGTACGCTTTCAGACCACTGCATAGTGCATACACATGATCACTGCAGAGAGCAACATCGTTTGATTATATAACGTGACATCCTTAATGAGGACGCATGCTGTCCAAAGAGAGTCAATAAGTGCTGGTGTATTTTGCGCAGTATATCTCTGCACACGCTGTTGCGTCGGCGTGTTCTCCTGCATCTTGGCCATGTGTCGCACTCGCACTGGAACACACCGCAAGACTTCAGCCGAGCACGTACGAACTGCGCATGCGTGAGTGGCAATAACTCTCCTTACCAGCAGGCGGCGGTAGTGTATATTCGTCATTCAAAACAGGCAACAACCGGAAGACAGAGAAGAAGAACAGACTAGGTGATATAAACCATAGATATATATAAACACGAGATGACTCACCCGCGCTGCTGGCCAATTGAGACCGACGTTGCCACTTGGCCGCCATCTTGCTACAGGCAGTTCTCTCATTCATAACATTATGGTTTACTATTTAAATAACCATAGCTTGCTCAATTTTCAACCAATTTTCAAACGGTTTGGTTTTTTATAAACATCAAAGATGTAGTTATGATACTGCATACTTATAATCATGGACTTTCATATGAAAATAACATTAATCAGATAAAGCAATAGCTATACACACACACACAAGGTATTTATATTAAATATTTGCCGGTGTATATATTTCCATTTATTTTATTATATTGTTAATATTTCAAATAAATTATAAAATTAAAATACATTTATATTTTATATATAAAAATCGGTCTCATGTTACCACTCTGTAAGCCAAGAGTTGTTAATTTAGCAATGCCTTAGCTTTAAGAACAGGGACACAACTAATGACAATAGCATATGTTGGTATATTATTTAGATATTCACACCTTTATCAGAAGAACCAAACCAACATAAAATGTGCTCACAGACAGGCCAGTTCTGTCTAATTTATCACAACTATTTTTGACATGAGATCTTCATATCATCCTAGTTTTGTATTTAGTTTCTAGATTTGTAAACAAATCCAGAACCTTTGAAATATGTTATTGAAAAAAGACCAAGAATAATATAAACTGTACCATGTGTCCTTTTGTGTCCTTCTGTAGTCCATTTGTGGTTTGTCTTGTCTCACCCCGGCTGATATATCACAAAATCCACTGTTTAAATTGTTCCCTATATTGCCCCTATGCAATATAGGGAACAATTTAAACATAAACTATCCTATGTGTCCTTGGGTGTTATGAAAGGCGGCCCCCCAAAATAAATGTATTATTATTATTAAGAAGAACACATGGCACACCAACAATCAATCACCGTCCAGCCTCAGCTTTGGTATTCTTTCACAACCATGTTATGGGTTTATTAGACTGAGCAAACATAAACATATGTGGGGAACATAGTGCTGCGTCTCCTGTCCGGTCAAATTCCTCACTCCTGAAGTGCTCACTGCAGAGCAGTGTCCTGTCACAGGAAACAAAACCGTCCCTTCTTTGGGCGAGTTCCCACTGCCTCCTCCTCTCTTTGGTTTTGGGAAACCTTAAAAACATGAGAAAGTTAGCCAGATATATAAATTATTGTCAACATGTTCCTCCCTTCTTTCCTTTAACATTAAGGGTAGGACAAAAATACACCGAAATTATCATATTTTTGGTATGTATGCATGTATGTATAGCCTACTTTAAGAATAAGACAACCACACTAAGAGTAATAAAAAAGGTGTCCAATAGAAACATTAAATAATTGTGTAAAGAAATGGTAACAACATATTCTAAAGAGGCTGGGTCAACAACAATCTTGCAATACTATTATCTCACATAGCCCCACTGATCCTGTGTAGCAGGACTTGTAATGTACATACATCCACTAAGTAATTAACGATTATCCTAATTGTAGTCATAATATTGTCATATCTTACACGTGAAAGGTGATCCCACGGGTTCTTGTTTCCAGACTGCGGTGATTAGAGCATCCGTAGGCTGCTCCGGCATAGTCAGGTACTTCTGTAAACACAAAGCCAGCAAATTCCTGTATCATAATGCAAGATGTTTTTAACAAGCCAAACCACTTGGAAGAAATCATGTGTAACTTAAGTTGTGTTGAAAAGAAAGAGCAGTTCTGCCACTGGTGTAAAGTTGCTGGGTCAACTTTGTAATACTAGGTCTCACTGACAGCCTCTTGTTATTAGCCAGCTAATAAATACAACCACATACACAAAGAAAAGCTGCAATTTCAACATGTCCAAGCATCCTGTATCATAGCCATGCTAATCATGTTTATAATAAACCAAACCGTTTGTAAATCAGTCAAGATTTCAGTGAGTTAAGAGTATTTTTGTGCAGATCACTCACCTGACAACAGCTACCATAACGCGAATCAGAGTAACTGTTGACTGTAGCAAGATGGCGGCCGGTCAGCTACGCTGGAAAATCTCCCATGAGCCATCTAGTGTTTATATATATCTATGATATAAACCATAGACATATACAGAGTAGACGCCGCATCGACCGCTACTGCCTATTGGCGCTGACGAGCCGTGGGGCCGCCATCTTGGACCGGTCACCCGCTCCACTCAGTGTAATCTGTCTGGCAGGCGCAATGAAGTGTCAGCGCATTCAATCATAACTCGCTGAATACAAAACTGATTTTCACGGGGTTTTTTTTCTGCAAACGTCATATATGTAGGCATGATACCGGACACATGATTCGGCGTATTTTAATATTCATAGTAGGCTTAACAGCAATAGAATATTCTGGTATTTGATAGCCTGTATGATAGGTATTTTGCAAAAGACACACGATATATAATATAGGCTAATATATATATACACACACACACACACACACACACACACACACGCACGCACGCACACATATAAAAAAACAGTAATGGTCTATATCAGGGGTGGGGAACCTCCGGCCCCCGGGCCGTATACAGCCCGCGAGACCATTTGCTACGGCCCTCGAGGTAATTTATAAACACACGCAAAAAATGAAAAAAATGAAAGAAATCTAGACCGCAAAAAAAACAAACAAGTGAGTACCTGTTTTTCCTGGCCAATGTCAGGGTCCTTGAACACAACAGGAACCTAACGTGTCATCACTGGTATATGTCTCGACTGACAGGGTGCAGTTCTGACGGAGAGCACCAGAACGCCGCTCCGCCACTTCAGATAAGGAGCCATACACATGCCGCAGTTTCTGCGTGGCTGTCTTTAGTTGAAAGCCCAGTGGCGATCTGCTCATCTGTCACACTGATCAGACAGTCAATACCTTTGTTGTTATTAGCATCTGGTTAGCTAGCTATGCTAACGAATATAAGAAGCTTTTTCTACAGCCAGTGAGGTAAAGGCACATCTTTATATGATCATTATAGTTATAAAAAAACAAGAGAATAAAGTAAACAGGTATAAAATACTATATGACAGTACAGTTTGAAAGGGGAGTGATTTGTAAAATATCCATAAAGAAAAAGAAAATCTGTTTCCAGTTCTGTTTCATCTGGTGTTGAGAGATGTTTCCATAGATCTCTTAATGTTGCTCTCAAAGTGCACCAGATTGATGATTTTAACTTCAACATTTAAAAACACATCTTCCCGGGGGAGAACACCCCCCTAGAGGAGTTTAGCCCCCCCCCCACACACACTTAAATCATGTTCACATGGATAGGAAACTAAATACATTTGCACATCTTGTGTCCATATCTTTCTGTTTTGGTGGTCACGCCACACCCTGCACGTGCATGCATGCGCGAGTCATGGTGAGATATCTGGATTCAGAGGTTGCTTTTTCTTTGCACAGAATGAAAGAAAGGCCAAATGAATGGGCTTTGATTTTAGTTTTTTTAAGCAGAGGTCAATCATTTGTACGGCCCTCGGAGGATGTTGGAAAAATGTAAATGGCCCTTGAGGGGAAAAAGGTTCCCCACCCCTGGTCTAGATGATAGAGAAGCAGAAGCAGATTGTGTAGGCCTGTATACTCAGCTATTTTAATAAGTTGAAAAATGAAGAAACAATAATACATTATACACAGACAGAAGTTATATATCAGAAAAAATGAATATCTATATCTATGTCATAAAAAATGAAAATCTACATCTATATAAAAAATGTAAATGTTCAAGTTAAACACAAGAACCTGACACCACCCCGCCCAAACCATATTTACACAAAGTTGCTCATGAAAGTTGAAATGAGCTAAAAGCCCTGAAAGAGGACTGTTTGCTTCTTTCTCGTGCTCGCTTTCCGCAGGTCAAGAGACGTGTGTTTAGCAATGTGTCTTACTTTCAGAAACACAACCAATGACAACAAGTTGGAATAATGGTTGTCGATGCCAAACTGCGTCTCCTCAAGCTGAAAAACATCCTCCGTTCCAATCTCCTCCCGGACGATGCAGGTGACTGTCGACTCCTTTGGAGCTTGCCTTGCCTTGTTGAAGCTTGGCGAAGCTTGCACGGCACACATCACACGGGACACATCACAGGACAGCTTTCGCAGAATCTGCCGGACTACAAATCCTGCGATGTAGACCAGCGGGGCATTTCCCACCAGACCACCAAACCGAGTGGGAAGATAGCTGTGGTCACTCACAACAGCCGAAATGTTGGCGAATGGAGATGGGTGCTCTTCAGCAGTTTCAGCAGAGGACATCTCGACCGCAGACAGGGACACAGTGTGATCTTGGGCTGCCACAGTGTCACTATGAAACACCGAGCCATCAGACGGCGGAAGACGGCCTGGAACTGGCGTGCAGATGGATGTTATTCTGCCACCTCGTATGGAAAACAGGCACACAATACATACACTACTCATAAGTCATTTTCAGAATGGATTGCAATTAAAAGAACATCAACCCTACCTGACGCTCTGATGGAATTAAACAGGAGCTCCCAGTGATCCTGGCTGAACCTGTAGGCGAGGACATACCGCTGAACTTGGAGCAGTTCAGGAATCATCAGCATCAACGTGTCGATGTTAATGACAAATCCGATGACTGACAAGTACCTGCAAAAGAAAAACATTTTATTACTCTGATCTGGTCTACCTGCATGTGCCGTCCGACCTCTGCAGCTCATCCAGAATGCAGCGGCTCGTCTGGTCTTCAACCTTCCTGAATGTTCCCACACCACTCCGCTCCTCCGCTCCCTCCACTGGCTTCCGGTAACTGCTAGAATCCACTTCAAGACACTGGTACTTGCGTACCATGCTGTGAATGGCTCTGGCCCTTCCTACATCCAGGACATGGTTAAACCGTACACCCAGCACGTGCACTCCGCTCTGCATCAGCCAAACGACTCGCTGCACCCTCGCTGCGAGGGGGACCCAAGTTCCCATCAGCAGAAACACGTGGGTTTGCTGTCCTGGCTCCAAGATGGTGGAATGAGCTCCCATTGACATCAGGACAGCAGAAAGCTCACACACCTTCCAGACTGAAACTCATCTCTTTCGACTCCACCTCGAGGATAGAACTGCTAACAGAGCACTTATATACTAACAAAGGACTGGCTCCTCTAAAGCCAGTTGAGCAGCACTTGAAATGTTTGGCTCAATGAAACCTGATGTACTTTATGATTCTGTTTTCTTCAAGTTTGTATTTTGTTGGTCGAACGCACTTATTGTAAGTCGCTTTGGATAAAAGCGTCAGCTAAATGTAATGTAGACGCAGTCCTGTCCTTTTCCGGCTAAAATGCACACACACACACACACACACACACACACACACACACACACACACACACACACACACACACACACACACACACACACACACACACACACACACACACACACACACACACACACACACACACACACACACACACACACACACACACACACACACACACACACACACACACACACACACACACACACACACACACACACACACACACACACACACACACACACACACACACACACACGTATTTCACCCTGCCCTGTTATTGATAATAGAATATTTACATGTATGAATGCCATTAGCTTTATGAGAATACACTTACTCTTTGGAGGTGAACCGGGAAGCTGGAGATGGAGGGAATAACACCATCTCTGAGTCGGACAATCTGTCCTGTCAAACTCGTCCTGCTTAAAATGCTCACTGCAAATCACGGATGACTCGCTTGCAGTGAACCCTTCCCTCCTCAAAGCAATTCCCACTTCTTTCTCATATCTTTGTCTTTGGGAAACCTTCAAAATAAAAACGGGAGATTTGAGAGTCAACACAAACAAAATGTAAGTAGGAGGTCAAGCTTATTTTCTTCCTTCTTCTTCCTAGATATATGATTTTACTTTATTCATCCCACAACGGGGAAATTCACTTGTTACAGCAGCATATGATTTACAAAGTCTCAGTTGGCCATGAACATAATGTTTGCTTGCTACGATTTCGCTGGCGGACATCAATACAGTACAATAATATTCTATTTACAAAATACAACCAATTATAATGTTGAATCTTACTTGTGAAAAGTAATCCCCCGACCCCTGTTCGCATAGCAATACGCCGCACAGTGCTCTGGCATCTTGAAACCTCTGCTGTCTCTGGGTAGGATGACCGGTCCAAGATGGCGGCCGTATTTCTTGCGCCCCAGCAGCCAATGCGGCGTCTACTCTTTATATGTCTATGATATAAACAAGCAAGCAAGATTACATACATATAAACCTGCGGCGGAAAGCCCTCTTGTCTGTCAGTACAGTGATTATGACTGATTTTAGCAACGAAGTAACGCGTGTCGGGGCAATGTTAGTAACTGGAGTGTGATTACTGTTACACTACTCCGTTACCAACAAAAGTAATATTATTACAGTAACGCGTTACATCCAACTCTGCTCCTATTAGTAGTGATGGCGAGATGAAGCCTGATGAAGCTTTGAAGCTTTCCAGCCAATTGGTTCGCAAAAGGCTTCGTCTCATGAGGCTTCATCATGGGCTTCATTTGAACACAAACCCCCTGCTGGTCAAAGTGTGTAAAACAGGCAGATTGGACATCTCAACAGTGTGCTCGATCTCATACCGAGTTCCCATTGAGTAAAGCCTTAGAATAACTCTAAACAACGAACATTACATCATATTTTCATGTTAACAATATTGTATTTATTCCAGTTGAATGATTGTGATTGAAAATCCTAAGGAGGCTGGTAAACATTGCAAAGAGGGATTTGTATTCCTTAATAATATTCATAAACTTAACCACGTTGTAGCCGGAGAAAGGCTAAACCATATCAAAGAATACATTTATTAACTACATTATCTCATTTAGCTGTAGCTTTTATAAACAACAACAAATACGTATTGACGAGTCGTTGAACCAGGAACCCTGCGGTCAGGAGTCAACTGCTTTCCAGCTGAGCCGCAGCACACACACTAAAGCTCCCTGAAAACACTGGAACATATTTATTCCTGTATTCATTCATGTTTTTATTCCTACATTTATTTATGCTTGTATCTATTTATACTTATGACATGTTCCGACCTCTATATGAGTGAGGGTCTGAGCTCTCTTGATTCCATCGTGTCCCGGGCCCGGGTACAGGAGGGGTAATATGGTTCTTATTATACATTCATGGGTATTATGAGCGTTGTGGTTCAACGGTTCAACCGATCTGAATCGCTTCCTGAAGCAGTCTCTAGCCACATCCCAATACCCCTCCTCGACTCCTCTCTTCCCCTCCTTCGGGACTTGACCCGGAAATCGATCAAGACACGCCATTTTGAAGGACGTCCCAATAGCTGAAATGCACACGGAGGGGTCGAGGAGGGGTCAGGGAATGCTCTGGTATTGGGACAAAATGAACATGGGATCACTCCGGTAATTGTACGTACTTCGTCTCACTGGAATATTAACGGTCAGATTGAATACAACATCGACCCAATTTCTCCGGTCAATGACGGGAGAGTTTTGAAAGTGACAAAACACTGTTTAACACATTTAAAAACACTTAAACAATGTTTACCCAGGATTCAGGCACCTTCCCTGGCTTGTAAAATGTGGTGATGCGCCCTGGAGGTATCAGACTATTTAAAACATGTATACCCAGGATTCAATCCCTTTTCCTGGCTTGCAAAGTGCTGTGAAGCAGCCTGTTCTCTGGGTGCAGTCTGGGTGCAAGAGCCATGCGCTGCAAGGAGATCTCTGGGTGTGCTCTGTGGCTCTCACAGCCCGCTTCTCTCTGGCTGCTCTCTCCCTGTATTCACAGCACTTTTCCCCAGCTTTCAAACACTTATTGCTGGGTATGAAAGCCTTGTGCATCACCCTGGAGCTCTGCCTAGGAGCCTGTGAGTGTGAGACCCTGCTAACAGCACTGCACCTGCTGCCAGCATTACAAACATATTAATCAGGGGTTTTAACACTTTTTTCCATGAACATTTTTTTTGTTCACTATCATGGGGCTATATAAATCAAATTCCGGGTAATTAGGAGCACAATTGTACCTTTTACTATTTACATGTATTTGTATTATATATTTTTGGGCTACTAAAGTGACATTTCTGGGTGACTTTGTCAGTTTATGGATTTTAGCCCACAATTCCCGGAGGTTCCAGGCCTAATTTGGGAGCTTATAGGCAGCCTGCCATGCGCCCCCACCCGTGGAAAGCCGAAAAAAGTAAAGGAAACGGTCAATTACATCTTAAAATAATCAACGTGCCAACGGAGGAGGGGCTCAAAAAAGCGCAAGTCTTCGGCGCTTCGGGCGGAAGCCCCGGACACTTTTTCACTCCCCCGTTGCATTTTACAACGGAGAGGGGAATCGAGACCTCCCCTCCTCCGTCAAAAAAAATGCATTCATGTTTTCCAAGCTAGCATCTGCACGAAATAGAAAAATAGAAAAAAATGGCTGTTTCACATCATGGAGGAATGTGTCCGCTACATGAGTGCTTTGGCTCAGATACAATTGTTGCCTGGAGACCCCCAATCATGGTTCTTACCAAACTTTACGTTTTTTAACTGGTCTCTGGAGGAATGCAAGGGGAGTTGTCAGGGGACTCTACCCGCCCAAGAGACACTATTTTGGGATACAATTTCTCCATTTTCACCCCTTTTCTCTGGTTCTCCCAAAAGACAACTTTTTCCTGATTTCTCACTGATCGAATGGCAAACGCGAACCGCCATCGGAGGGCCTCCGCCAGCCCGGCCTCGTGCCGGTGCTCTAGCGGTCGGTTCCTCCGAACTGCGGGTTCGACTCTGATGGCCGGGAGGGTGTGCTGCGTGGGGGAATTGAAGGAAGCGCACCACCAGGAGTGGCTTAATTTGACTCAATACGGGCAACCTCACCCAGCCCGGAAACGGAAAGGATTGATAGACCATTTTCTTTTCTTTAAGTGTTACCAGGGGCATGAGAACATCCTCCACAGGAGGGGGGGTGGTGGTGCCGTGAAGAAGGCCGAATATGGATGCCGATGGGCGGACGGTAAAGCACCGCAAAATCCACCCCCCTTTTAGGGTTACCAGGGGCATGAGGTTCTGTAGGGTGTGATCATCTGGGTTTAGTCCGTGGAGGAGTGCTTAAGTCCGGGGGCCCGGGAACTCACGGTGTGCAAGGTTATGGAAGTGCGCATGTGAGGGAGACATGCTGGAGGTCATTAGTCCGTCCTTTGGGGGTCTTGGAGGGGCCACAGAAAGGTGATTTCCCCAGTCTCTGTACTGGATGTGTGAAATAACCTGAGTCCCCATTTCAGGGACACATGCTGGAGGTCTCTCTCCCGAGAGTGGACATCCATTGCCTCTAAATAGCCTGATTAATATTTTAGTAATGCTGGCAGCAGGTTCACTGCTGTTAGCAGGGTCTCACACTCACAGGCAAAGGCAAACAGATTTTTTCACACTTCCAGGAGACAGACCGTGAAAACCACCTCTCTGTGGCCCTTCACAGAGCCCCAAAGGACGGACTAAGCAGCTCCAGCATGTCTCCCTAACATGCGCACTTCCATAACCTCGCACACCGTGAGACCCCGGGCCCCCGGACTTAAGCACTCCCCCACGGACTAAACCCAGATGTTCACACCCTACAGAACCTCATGCCCCTGGAAACCCTAAAAGGGGGGTGGATTTTAAGCTGCTTTACCGTCCGCCCATCAGCATCCATATTCGGCTTTCTTCACGGCACCCCCCCTGTGCTGGAGGTTCACACTTGAACTGTTTTGTCATATTTCGTCTTTCCACGGGTGGGCGTGCCTGGCAAAGCTGTATACCCAAACTCAAGCACTCTCACTCTGACTAAACACATAAGGACATCCGGGTAAGACCTTAGTGCCCCTTAGTGCCCCTGGTACTCCATGTCATTAAATGAGCTCAGTAATGTACTGCACAACATCACATGGGTAAATGAGCTCCGTGTTGCCCTGCAATATCACATTTGGTGTATTTCCAAAAAGCTGTGAAAATACACCTATCTCCGTCATGTCCTGTAAAATATCATTCTTTGTTTATTTCCATCATTCAGGCAAATACACATATCTTTGTCCGCTCCAGGAGCTTCAAAGTGCAGACTCCTGAGCTCCGTCATGTCCTGCAAAATATCATTCTTCCGACCGCCAAGCACCGGCACGTGGACCCGGGGAGGAGGCCCTCCGATGGCGGGTCAAATTTGCTGATAGCACAGCTGACGGCTGGACACTAGCCGTAGAGGAACCCCAGGGCAGGACCAGGCAGTTCCCTCTTTGCAGACAAGCATATGTGGTTGTTACGCAGGATCAAACAGGTAACCTGTGATGAAGTAGGGTCGACCCTACGGGACGGGTGGCGCAGTGGTGCATCTGATCATCAGATCAAGGGGGGTGCTGGGGAACTCCAGTTCGAAACCCGCTCCTGCCGCCACTGCGTCAGGCCGTTGTGTCCTTGGGCAAAACACTTCACCCGGATTTGCTCCTGTGGGTATTGTCCACAGTACATGTATGATATCAATGTGTACTTGTAAAATCACCTTGATGATTTCGAGGCGTGAAGATGGATGGTGTGGCGCAGTGCGCTGTGCAATGATCATCAGATCAAGGGGTGAAACCCGCCGCTGCTGCGTCTGTAAAGCAGTTGTGTCCTTGGGCAAGACACTTCACCTGAACTTGCTCCTGTGGGTATTGTCCACAGTACATGACCATTGCATGTATGATATGAGTAATGTGTATTTACAAAGCGCTTTGAGCATCTGGAAAAGCGCTATAATAAATGTAAGGAATTATTATTATTATTATGTGAAGCCACCGAGCCGTGGTCCCCGAGGGAACTGGTGCCCGGAGCAAGGCCAATTGCTGAATGCCGCAGCCGACTAAGGCCGCTATGCAACAGTGGAGGATTAGAGAAACTGATGTTTGCCTGGCACTCCGCGGCGAAGTGCGGAGGTGGAACTTCCACCCCGCTGCGGAACCCGTGGTGGGACCCCTGAGTCAGACGGTTCGTCTTGGAAACGCTTCATATCGGTCGGTGGTAAGAGACATGCAGGGATACCCCCACGCAGGACACCCTCCCGGCCATCAGAGTCGAACCCGCAGTTCGGAGGAACCGACAGCCAGAGCACCGGCACGAGGCCGGGCCGGCGGGGGGCCCTCCGATGGCGGGTCGCGTTTGCCATTCGATCAGTGAGAAATCAGGAACAAACTCTGTTATCTTTTGGGAGAACCAGATAAAAGAAATTGGAGAAATTGTATCCCAAAATAGTGTCTCTTAAGGCAGGTACAGTCCCCGGACAACTCTCCTTGCATTCTTCCAGAGTCAGGAAAAACTCTGTTAATGTTACGGTGTGTGCAGGAAGCAGGACCCAAATGCAGATTAATGTGACAAAAAATAGCTCCTTTATTACAAGGCTAACTATTAACAAAACAGAACACTCACCGCAGACCACGTCACACACAAGACGAACCGACAAAGACAGACAGAAAAACCAGAACTTAAATACACACAAGACTAATCACACAAACAAGACACAGGTGAGGAGGGAGGAGAAAACACAGGGGCCACAGGTGAACACAATCGGGTAATCAGACACACCAGGGAAACTAACGACAGGGAACCACAGACAGATCTAAACAAGACAAAACACAACGCAGACAGAAAACCACAGACAGATCTAGACAAGACAAAACACAACGCAGACAGATCTTAACAGTTATCTTTGGGAACCAGAGAAAAGGGGAGAAAATGGAGAAATTCTATCCCAAAATAGGGTCTCTTAAGGCGAGTAGAGTCCCCTGACAACTCCCCTTGCATTCCTCCAGAGACCAGTTCAAAAACTTAAAGTTTGGTAAGAACCACGATTGGGGGTCTCCAGGCAACAATTGTATCCGAGCCAAAGCACTCATGTAGCGGATGAATTCATCCAGGAAATCACACAGTCGTTTTTTTTCTGAGTCCTCCCAAAACCGGGTTTCCGATTTTGTGCGGAAGGTAGCTTGAAAAACATGAATGAATTGTTTTGACGGAGGAGGGGAGGTCTTAATTCCCCTCTCCGTTGTATGGTGCAACGGGGGAGTGGAAAAGTGTCCGGGGCTTCCGCCCGAAGCGCCGAAGACTTGAGCTTTTTGGAGCCCCCTCCTCCGTTGGAGAATTTTTTTAAACTTCATGTTTGATTATTTTAAGATTTAATTGACCGTTTTCTTTACTTTTTTCTGCTTTCCACTGGTCAGGGAATGCTCCAGTTTTGGGACAAAATTAACATGGGATCACTCCGGTAATTGTACGTACTTCGTCTCACTGGAATATTAACGGTCAGATTGAATACAACATCGACCCAATTTCTCCGGTCAATGACGGGAGAGTTTTGAAAGTGACAAAACACTGTTTCACACACTTAAAAACACTTAAACAATGTTTACCCAGGATTCAGGCACCTTCCCTGGCTTGTAAAATGTGGTGATGCACCCTGGAGGTATCAGACTATTTAAAACATGTATACTCAGGATTCAATCACTTTTCCTGGCTTGCAAAGTGCTGTGAAGCAGCCTGTTCTCTGGGTGCAGTCTGGGTGCAAGAGCCATGCGCTGCAAGGAGATCTCTGTGCTCTGTGGCTCTCACAGCCCGCTTCTCTCTGGCTGCTCTCTCCCTGTATTCACAGCACTTTTCCCCAGCTTTCAAACACTTATTGCTGGGTATGAAAGCCTTGTGCATCACCCTGGAGCTCTGCCTAGGAGCCTTTGAGTGTGAGACCCTGCTAACAGCAGTGAACCTGCTGCCAGCATTACAAACATATTAATCAGGGGTTTTAACACTTTTTTCCATGAAAGTGATTTTTATTCACTATCATGGGGCTATATAAATCAAATTCCGGCTAATTTGGAGCACAATTGTACCTTTTACCATTTAAATGTATTTGTATTATATATTTTGGGCTACTAAAGTGACATTTCTGGGTGACTTTGTGAGTTTATGGAGCTTAGCCACAATTCCCGGAGGTTCCAGGCCAAATTTGGGAGCTCATAGGCAGCCTGCCATGCACCCCCACCTATGTCCTGTCCCGTTGGGGGTCCAGCCGACACCTGTTTCGTCGGGGATCCTACCCACCTTACGTCCGGTGCCGTTGGAGTAGTGTTAATTTCGTTGACTAAAACTATGACGAAATATGTTCGTCAACGACCTTTTTTTCCATGACGAAAACGAGACGATGACGAGACGGCACCGACGGCAGTAAACAATAACTGTAACGAAATCATCATGCAATATCGTTGACGAAAAGTGACGAGACGAAAATGTAGTTTACTAAATAAAAACTATGACAAAATCTCTCTTTACTTTCGTTGACGAAAAATGAGGAGACGAAATATTATCAAAGATAACGTTAAATCTCTGATAGTCAGTTTTTCTCCCGGCAGTTCCATTTCCGGTGCTGCGGCAGAGCAGCAGCTGTTTCTGTGCTGCGCGCGGCGGTACATTTGAATGACATCGGGCAGCGGCACAATATGAACTGTCAGGAAGACTCGGGTCTAAACTCATGGTCTAAACTCATGGTCTGACTAACCTTATTTAACAGAAAATAAAATGGCAACAACAGGGCTTAGGAGCAGTGGTCGCGTTAACCGAATACCCCCCGTCAGCGCGAGTGAGTGATGCATTGTGCACTCGACGGATAATAATGGATTATGACGGAAATGTTACGATCCTGTCCGTCAAAATGACTGACAACGAAAAAGTCTAAAGCCACCACTGCTTGGGAGAAAGAAACGATGTGATATTTGGGCCCATTTTCGCTACAATGAGGCGGAGAAAAAAAAGCGAATGCATTGTTTCATCAGAAGGGAAGCGATGTGGCCATAACACAGCTGGTACAAACACCACAAACCTGACCAGATACTCTCTGCAAAGCTGCTTTCTTAATCATTCAACCTGTGTTTTTCATCAAATAAGGACAAGATAATCTTATTTATTTATATACTAAAATGACAAATTATTGGTTTTGGCTAGACTAGTTTGACTGAAATGTTCTATATAGTCTGATGACTAAAAAAGACTCAACAGTTTTCATTGACAAAAAGTAGACTAAAATAATTAGTTTTCTTTGACTAAAATAAGACTAAAATGCTCAGACTTTTAGTCGACTAAAACTTGACTAAATAAAAACAGGATGAAGGTGACTAAATATGACTAAAACTAAAAAGGAAATTTAACACAGGACTAAGATTAAAACTAAATTAAAAAATAGCTGACGAAATTAACACTACGTTGGAGGCCCCGCTGACTACTGTTCTGCCGGGGGTCCTGCCAACTCCACGTCCAGTGTCGTTGGGGGTTCCGCTGAGGGTCCTGCCAACTCCATGTCCTGTTTCGTTGGGGGTTTCACCAGATTTCCTGCCAACACCTGATCCTTTCCTGTTGGGGGCCCCACCGACACCTGCTCCGCCGGGTTTCCTGCCAATACCATGTCCTGTCATGTTGGAGGTCCCGTCGACACCAACTCTTGCTCTGTCCGGGGTCCCACTGACACCGGCCCATGTTCCGTCCAGAGTTCCGTCTGTGCCTGTACCGCCGGGGGTCCCACCGGCTCCTGCTTTTGATCCCAGTGCTCCGGCGATCCAGCTGACACTGGAGGAGTCCCGTTGCGGCTTGCGTCATCCTCCGGAGCTGTCCCGTCGCCGCCTTCTCGCCGCCTTCTCGCCGCCTTCTCGCCCGACCTTGTGCCCAGCCTCCTGAGTTCCCCAGCGGCCTTCGCCCTCGAGTCCGGTCTCCTGAGTTCCCCAGCCGAGGACTCCACCATGAATTCTGCCTTGCCCCCGGGCCTTCCGCCCGAGACACCCATCATGGACTGTGCCTTGCCTCTGGGTTGTCGTCCCGGACCCCCTCCACCCATCCTTTTGGATATTTTGGATTTGTTTGTGGGGGGGGGCATATGTATATAAATGTGACATATGTTAGGTCACGTTTTTTGTTTTGTATGTCTTGTTATGGGTGTTTTGCTGTTCTGTTCTACCTGTCATGTTTTCCTCCTTGTGTATTGTCTGGTCCTTCTCCCTGGCCCTTTCTCATTTCTCTAACTCCCCTCCTCGACTCCTATCCTCGATACTCAGTCCCGCCCACAGGAGATGTGAGCGGAGGAGCCGAAGAGGGGAAACCGAGGAGAGAGGAGGGGAAGCAGCAGGCGGTTAGAGAAATGAGAACTCCTCTCCTCTGAGCGGTCATTTTAAAGAGACGTCCATTAATGATGACAGGAGGCACAGCAGCCCTCTGTCTGAGGGACACATGTGTTCATGATGACTTATATATTTACTTTGATTCATTCACAGTGCGGTATAATGAGACAATAACAGGCACTGTACAACACACACACACACACACACACACACACACACACACACACACACACACACACACACACACACACACACACACACACACACACACACACACACACACACACACACACACACACACACACACACACACACACCACACACACACACACACACACACACACACACACACACACACACACACACACACACACACACACACCTCTGCTTTCTGCACGGACCTCTCAGCTGTTCTCACTGTAAACATCGCATCACGATGAAAGCAGTTAGTGCTGCGTACCGGTACGCCAAACCGGTACTGGACTTGTAAAAAGTTTCGGTTCAAGTCCGGTTAAAACCGGAACGTCGGGAACCGGTACTTGGACTCGCAAAAAAACTAGCACTTACGTATATTCTGGTGTCTGTGGTTATTTAAACATTCCCTGATAAACGTTATTCAGCGTCAATAAATGAGTGCTAATCCCAGTGTGCTCAGTGTACAACATCACATGTCATTTCACCTTCGATTCACGGTTTGAAAACGTAGCATTTCGCCACATGCTAATGCTAACCGGAAGTGAAGAATTTTCAGAATAAAAGTATTAAGTTAATAGTGTGAACTTCCGGTTTTTTCAGAATAAAACTGATTTAAATTAAATAGTGTATTTAATTCAAAATTACGCCATATCAACATTGATTTGAATTTCTAACAGTATGTATGTACATCACTATGTATGTAGTATGTACTCCTGTATAATGTACACATGTAGAGTTGTAGAAAAGACATGGTGTACAGACAGTACAGTACACTCTGACTGTACAGTCACCACAGTGTATACTGTACATAGTAGGTGTGTAACAGTGTAATGCGTATAGTCTACTCTACACCCTACCTTTCAGCAAAGCTTTAGGGATTTAGGCTCAGTCAGCTCAGGGACTGTTTGGTTACTTTAGTTTGGTAAATGAAATAAATGTTTGAACTTTGTAGTAGTTCACTGTAGTTGCTGTCATAAGCCATTTGTAGACTAAGTGGCAAAAAAGTGTTTTTTTTACATTTGTACTTTGTAGAGAAATGTAGACACAAGTTGGAAGGGAGCGCAATAAACCTGACGAGTTTGAATTTGATGAGTTAATTTTCAATTGATAATTAGCTCACAATAAATTCACTTTAGTTACTCACACAACTTGACACAAGCCATGGGTTCAGGTCCGGACTTATAAGTCCGGACCTGAACCTGAATGTGAGTCCAGGTACGCAGCACTAAAAGCAGTTAATAAAATAATATCCAGGGGATGCATGCAGAGCTGTGATTGGCTGAGATAAGTCCGGCCGTGCGTCACGACTCTTTGAAACATCTCTGTTCCCGGAAATGCATCCGCGGAGGAGCCGTGGAGGAGCCATCAGTGTCTCCTCGGTTAGAGCTCCTCCAGAGAGCCTCCTCGACGCTCGATCCTCGGTCCTCGAAGTGCATTTAAAGAAATGAGATGTCCTTCAACATGGCGCGCTGAAATTCATTTCCGGGTCACTATCGGAGGACCTAGGAGTCGAGGAGGGGGATTTGATGACACAAGAAAGGGCCCCTGTGTTTTCCTCCCTGTCGTTAGTTTCCCTGGTGTTCACCTGTTTCCCTTGTGTGTCTCCTGTGATCATCAGCACCAGCCCCGCCCCTGATTGTCCCCACCTGTGTCTTGTTGTCATGTGTTTAAATTCCCCAGTCTCCCAGTGTTCATAGTCAGTTCTATGCTCTCTTTGTGCTCTAGAAAAGTGTTGTTCCTCACTCCATCAGCGATTTCCTTTTGTTCTCATTTTTTGTCATCTCATCCTGAGATTCGACAGTGACCATTTTTTGTTCATCTTGTTTTTTGGAAAAATAAAGTATCTTACCAATACTTTACCTCTGTCTCCCGGGTCGTGCAATTGGGTCCTATATCCTGAGTGTCTGAGTTCATAACAGAGAGACGACGATCAGAAATGGAGCAAAGGGGAAAACAAGACTAAATACACAGAAGGGAAATCACAGGACAAGACACAGCTGGGGAGAGGAGGCAGAAACACAACACAACACAAAGGGACAATCAGACACAGGAGGGCAAACACAGGCAGGAAGTCCAGACACAGGGAGAACAGAATTTCAAAATATAACCGGAAACTAAACACACTAAGATCATGACGGCCAGGGGCCTCCTGTATAACGCCGTGCGTAGGATTCACGTGGGAAGGTTGCTTACGTAGTAGAAATCCGAAAAATAGGTACATACATTTTCCGCCACTTTCCGATTCACCAAACATTGCGTACCGGCGAAGAAAGTGCGTACGGCACTTCCTATGCCCGTTTCCCTTTATAAATCACAATCGAAATGCGGTGCAGCTTTTGCGGGCTTCACGTAACGCCTATATTTGCCTATAAACAGTCAAAGAAACGCCCATTCATTCATTCATTCATTCTGACTGACTTTATGAAGGAGAGCAGGAAATGAGGACAGAAAGCTAAAGACGTCTCACACCGTGTCAGGTTCTGGTTACTTTGGGGAGGTGGAGATAAATCATATTGTTGGTGGAAGCAGTTTGAACAGAGCAGCAGCATGGAGGTCGGATCGTCACCAACATCAATAAATAAGTGGTCTGAAAAAGGTTCATGACAAAAAGAATACACATAGCCTTCCTCAGGCAGTGTGTTTGTACCGGGGACAGGAGACCCCCCCCCCCCCTTGATGAGAGACTGAGAAGTGATCGGGGAATCCCCCCGGAGTGTAGTCATGACGACTGGATCTGAATTATGTGTTTGTATTTTGTGGTTTGTGTCCCAGCTGTCGATCAGCAACCCTATATCCATAATCCACCAGTTAAAGGAAATACAGCTAATGTGTTGTGTTATATCAGCTGTACAGTTTACCACATATGGTGTTCTGAGCTTCCAGACCTCCTGTGTTTTACGAGCGACTTATCAAGTCTTGGCAAACGGCATAAAACACGATTAAACGTGATAGTATATAAAACCATGCTCGTATCTACAAGCTACAGAAATGCAACACGGCGTCAGTTTAGACGTAATTCTGTCCTCCTGCTCACCGCATCATTCATGAGAAAACATTTCATAACGTTAACCACTTTGAAAAAAAAGGTTGATGATATTCGCTCTTCTTTTTCTGACTCACCTTTACTCACCGCTGGGTCACCAGACCCTTCTTTCACCCACACACTAACCTCCTTTTCCCCTCTCACAGGAAGGGGGACCCAAGTTCCCATCAGCAGAAACACGTGGGTTTGCTGTCCTGGCTCCAAGATGGTGGAATGAGCTCCCATTGACATCAGGACAGCAGAAAGCTCACACACCTTCCAGACTGAAAGCTCATCTCTCTCGACTCCACCTCGAGCGATAGAACTACTAACAAAGCACTTATATACTAATAAAGGACTGGCTCCTCTAAAGCCAGTTGAGTAGCACTTGAAATGTTTGGCTCTATGAAACCTGATGTACTTTATGATTCTGTTTTCTTCAAGTTTGTATTTTGTTGGTCGAACGCACTTATTGTGAGTCGCTTTGGATAAAAGCGTCAGCTAAATGCAACGTAATGTAATTAACACAACATATGTTTGTATCTTTTATTTTAAATGTATTTATTTTAGTTTAGTTTATGTATTTTTTTCCAGCGTGTAAAATCAAAGAAAATAGAAATGAAACAAAAGGTGATACAGACATGATACAGTACTATACAACTGAATGCAATAACAAAACGACATATTTAATTAATAATTGAATAATCTGTAGTATCATTGTCTGATAACAATAAACAACAAAGCTTTAGCTAACTACACGTCCGAAAAGGGGTCGGAAGAAGTTTACACTTATTTAATCTGACCCCTTCTCCTTTTTTTTTTACATCTTAATATATGTTAACATACAATATAAATGTATACTTAGAATTTTGAATAATTTATATAATCATTCATATAATATATACAGGCAAGTTAGGAGAATGGTCTCTATATATTTATATATATATATATATATATATGTACATACACAAATTCATACAAACACAAATTCATAAATAGAATACAAAATATAAACAGTTATGGTTTAGCAGTCCCTGTACCTTGTGAGAATTGTGTCTTTATACCTCTTTTTGAATAGTTTGATGTTTGGACATCCCTTTAGCTCCTCACTCACTTTATTTTTTTATTTTATTTTTACATCTTAATATATGTTAACATACAATATAAATGTATACTTAGAATCTTGAATAATGTAAATAATCATTCATATAATATATACATGCAAGTTAGAAGAATGGTCTCTATATATTTATATATATATATATATAAATATATCATCCCTTGAGCTCCTCCCTCACATTGTTCCAGATCTTCACCCCACAAACAGAAACACAAACACTTCTCTTTGTTGTGCGCACCCTAACAATAGTGAATATAAATGAACCACGTAATTAATCATTCCCTTGTCTTTCATTGAACAATATCTGAATATTCCCAGGTCATTGAACGTGTTTTGCCTTAAACATGATTTGTGCGATTTTGAATTCAATAAGATCTGACAGTTTTAATAATTTTAGCTCAACGAGTAATGGGTTTGTAAGATCCCTATAGCCGACATTTTTAATAAGTGTTATTGCTCTTTTTTGTAGAATAAATAGGGATTGTGTATAATTACTGCCCCAAACCTCTGCACAGTAACTTAATTAAGGTAACACCAATGAACAGTAAAGAATGTAGAGAGAATTCTGATCAAGAATCTGTTTTGCCTTGTTCAATATTGCAATACTTCTTGAGACTTTGGAATGAATATGTTTTATGTGTGGTTTCCAGCTCAGTTTCTCATCAATTGTGATTCCAAGGAATTTATGTTCTTTAACTCTCAATGAAAATCCCATCTATCTTAATGGATGCTAGTGTATTGCTATTTCCAAATATGATTAATGTTGTTTTATTCAAGTTTAATGATAACTTATTACTGTTTAGCCATAACTGTAGTTTGCATATTTCAGCTGTGATCTCTTCCAATAGTAGCTGTACATTGTCCCAAGAACAAAATATATTGGTGTCATCAGCAAACAAAACAAACTTGAGTACTGTCGATACATTGATCGATACATTAATATACATAATAAATCGTTTCGGCCCCAATACTGACCCCTGGGGGACACCGCATGTAATGTCCAAATATGAAGAACAACACTCTCCCAGCTTCACAAACGGTTGCCTGTTGGTTAAATAACTCAAAACTACACCCCTGATTCCATAACGTTCCAGTTTCTTTATTAATATGTCATGATTAATTGTGTCAAATGCTTTTTTAGGTCAATGAATATTCCAATGGCATGTTTCTTTTGGGCAATTGAGCTATTCATTTCTTCAAGTGAGTCTATTAAAGCCATCGATGTTGATCTATTGGCTCTGAATCCGTATTGACTTTCGGTGAGAAGTTTGTGTTTTTTCTATGAATTTATTGAAAAGCTTTTCAAGAATTGTTGAGAATTGTGGTAGAAGTGAGACAGGTCTGTAGTTTGTGAAGTGATGTTTGTTCCCAGCTTTGAACAAAGGTATGACTTTTGCTATTTTCATTTTGTTAGGAAATGCACCACTTTGGAATGATAAGTTACATATGTGTGTGAATGGTTTTGAAATAACATCTATAACCTTTTTTAATACAGTCATGTCAATGTCATCACAATCGGTAAATTTTGTAAATTTTGTTTTTACATTTCGTTACGATATCAACTACTTCCCTTTCATGCACTGCTATGAGGAACATTGAGAAAGGATTACGTTTTATTAAGTTTTCCAGCTTTTTCTCTGATGTTCCTGCATCAGGGATTTTGCCTGCTAATTCAGGTCCAACATTTACAAAGAAATCATTGAAACCGTTGGATACAACATCCATATTTTCCTCTTCCTCATCCTGTCAATGAAGTATGTTGGATAACTCCTTTTTCTAGAACCATTTTTATAATACTATTCAGTATGCTCCATATTCCTTTAATGTTGTTTTTATTTTTGTCTAGTATTTTCCGATAGTATTCACTTTTGCAGGTCCTTATAATAATTGTTAATTTATTTTTATATTTTTTATATCTAATCTCCATCTCTTTTGTTTTATTTCGCATGAAATCTCTATACAATGCATTTGTCTTTTTACAGACATGCTTCTGCTGTTGAAGTGAATAGCAGAGAGCTTGCCCTCTGGTGGTATGCTCTGGTTGTACTGTCGATCAGTGTAATAACAGCAGTTGTTGATGGTAGAAGAGAAGAAATTGTTGTCCGGGTCTATTTCATAATCCAGATCTTTTGTTTTATCGTCAGTGTATTCAAATGTTTTTAGCAACAGTTGGTCTTGTTCCTTGATCATCTGAGACATATTCATATGTTCCCCTATTGAAGATGATTGCCTCCATGGCAACCATGAGTCATGGTTGTGTGTAAGTGCTTGTACCTCACGTGTGGTCCAGAACATGAAGATTATTGGTATTCATCCAGATCCTCCATGTTTCTGATGACCAGTACTTTGGCCTCCTCAGGTGTTCCGTTTAGCTTTAGAAATATATTGCAGTTTGTTGTCCAGGTGTTCTGAATTTTCTTCTGTCGCCGTTGTACTTGGTCAGATGCTCGTTGATGTAGACATCTGATCCTTTCAGCTTCCTTCCTTGTTTGAGTAGGGCCGTTTTGTGTTTCCTGTTCACAAACCGGATGAGAATAGCCGGTTTGTTGCCAGCGTTCCTCCTTGGCAGGGGGTGGCATGCCTCGATGTTCTCACAGCCCAGTTCAATCCCCTTGGACTGGAGGAAAGCAGCCACCTGTTGCTCCGTGGAGCTGACATCGAGCTCCCCGGGCTCACCCCTGGTGTTAACGGTCACAGCACGAGCGTATGACCGGGGTTTTATGTTGAGCCCGGTAACGATAACATTGTTCATCCTGGTATATTGCTCAAGGTCCTCCACTCTGATCTCCAGGTAAGTTATCCTCTTGTCCTTCTCAGCATTCTGGATCTGCCGATCCTTAACCTCTTTTACAAGGTCCAAAATATTTTTCTGCTGCAACCTGACGGCAGACATTTCCTCCGCCAGGAAGTTGAGCGACTTTTTAATGTCCTCGACTTCCTCCGCAGCGATGGTTCTATTTCATCCTTACTGACCGCCAGAGGCGGTGCTTTAGCACTGGATATCTTCCGTCTCGCGCATGCGTAGGTCGAATATTTATATCAACAAAGTCACGTGTGACCTCGTATGACCCCGGAAGGCATAAGTTCCGGTGTTGTCAACGAGTTCAGTCCTTTTTCATCTTCTCGCTGCGCAGGTTACTACATTTTGAGTAGAAGCCAAGCTAGCTTATTGAAAATTAAGATTCTAGCTCATCGCTACCTGTAGCCTTAATTAATAATAATAATTCCTGACATTTATTATAGCGCTTTTCCAGTGCTCAAAGCGCTTTACAAATACACATTACTCATATCATACATGCAATGGTCACTGTGGACAATACCCACAGGAGCAAGTTCAGGTGAAGTGTCTTGCCCAAGGACACAACGGCTTTACAGACGCAGCAGCGGCGGGTTTCACCCCTTGATCTGATGATCATTGCACAGCGCACTGCGCCACACCGTCCATCTTCACTGCTTTTACAAGTACACATTGGTATCATACATGTACTGTGGACAATACCCACAGGAGCAAATCCGGGTGAAGTGTCTTGCCCAAGCACACAACGGCCCGACGCAGTGGCGGCAGGAGCGGGTTTCGAACTGGAGCACCGCCCTTGATCTGATGATCAGATGCACAGACCACTGCGCCACCCGCCTTGTTATCGTCTCGATCGGAGCTGCGGGCTAGGAAAACGCTCACCCTCCAAAGGCTGCGACGAGCTAGCTGTCCGCCCTCCCAAGGGAGGGGACTGCGGTGTTCACCGCTCGGACCCTAGGAGCTCCGGACCGGTAAAGAGCGGACGCTCCTGCATGTCAGCCGGTGAGATCGCTATCATTTATCGCTGATTGGGCTATCTATTCTCAAGCTAATGAGATGTTCCAGGGAACTCACCAAGTGTCAGAAAACACAACCCTCTCTATTTTCCTCCATACCCAAATCCCTTAAAAAGGGGCTGCAACGTTTCTGATACAGACTGATCCAGATTTGAACACTTCTATTACGTCACAGAAGTGGTGCTACGGCTATTGGGCCAACTCCACCAATCAGGAGGAGACAGCCACGGACATTGCCGTTCGAAAGCGCTGGAGACGCTGTAGTACATATGCCAGGCCTGTAGATGGCGCTGTTCTCACAGAATCAGCCCATCAGCATGATCTGTTTGGTATTTTGAAAAATAAAAAGTATAAATATGCCTTATATAGGTATGGTCCTACACTATATTATTCAAATATAGCATGATAGGTCCACTTACCTTGCTACAGCGCTAGTGAAGAGAGTGTTTCCGCTCCCCTCTCACAGCACACAGTTGATTTAATGCCCGTTCCATCCTTCAGTTAGCAGAGTGCTCTCGCTTAGGCTAACTTGCTACGGCGCTAGTGGAGAGAGTATTCTCGCTCTCCTCTCACTGACTTCATTCGCTGTACTGAGGTGTTTTTCCTCCGGAGACGGAGCAAAGAGACGGAGCAGCTCCACCTGTTGCTGCCTGCGATCTGCGATCTACGGAGGCCTGCTCGTCGTGAAGATGCTCTATAACAGGCATCCTCAAAGTCCGGACTTCGGTCCGGATCCGGACCGAACCACAACTGTTTAATTATACTTTTCATATGTATTATCTGTGTTATCTGCGAGACATCGCCACAACGCAACGAGTCAAAATGATCCGCTATGTCCATAGACTGCAAACAGCGCTCTGCATGTCCTGTTCCACTGTCTGTGTGTGTCTGTCAACGCATCGGTCCAATCACATTCAGCATCCCGTCAGCGTTTTTTCCCCCCAAACAATCTGCGAATCAGAGGCACAGGTCTTCGCGGAATGCGGGTGGGAAAAATGTGTGTCTCGTCTCTTTCAAACTGTCTGAGTCAGAGCAAGAGTTTCAAAAAAATAATTCAGAGCGAGAGTTAACAGCTCATCTAGTTCCATCTGTACTGTAGCTAGTAGCCTAGTTTCACCTACCGGGGTGGCAACTGACACCCTAAAAATAGGCCTTGCCACCCCAGCTGCCACCCCAGTTGGCAGCTTTATTTTGAAAGAAAAGTTGTGGCTCATCGGACATTTATGAGAGAAAGTCTCTAATGTCCGAGTGCAAGTGAATGCAGCACAAGATGCATGTCATGTAACCCCTCCCCCGGTCCTGGCGTGAGCGTGGACATTTGATTGGCGGCGATTTCATTTGAAAGGGACGGCGCAAAACGAGAAGCATTCGGACCCAAGCACTGAAGGAATGAGGTATTTGCGGTCTGACAGAGAATAGACTGTCAGTGTGGCTGCACTCAGCATTGAATCAAAACGCACTAAAGCTGTTGATCTGAATACGTTTGTGAGGCGTTTTGCTGAACAAGATGGTAATCGCCGCATTCAGCTGTAATAGACATGTCAACTTGATGCTCTGCTCACGGATGAGCATACACAACTATTAAGATGATGACCTTACGTGTGTAAATCAGGGTTTCCGCTAGGATTTTTTCTCGCCGGTCAAATGTCCGGGCAGAATTTATTTTACCGGACACATTTGAAACTTACCGGTCATATTTCAATAATAATAAGAGTTGTGTGGCAGAGTTTCCGTTAGCAGGTAATTACTGGACTATGAGCAGATATGCTTCAGTTTAAAACTCAGTTCACGGGGCTCATTTTTATATTGCTTCAGTTTATAATCGTAACAGATCGAAAAATTCAGATTCATTTTTCAATAAATGATTCAACAAACAACATAATTATTACATTCAAACAAACTACTTGTAGTAGATAACGTACATTATTCAAAAGTTTACATTAAATTTGAATAATAACACGGGAGAAATTCGGATCTCTCTCTCTCTCTCTCTCTCTCTCTCTCTCTCTCTCTCTCTCTCTCTCTCTCCTCTCTCTCTCTCTCTCTCTCTCTCTCTCTCTCTCTCTCTCTCTCTCTCTCTCTCTCTCTCTCTCTCCTCTCTCTCTCCTCTCTCTCTCTCTCTCTCTCTCTCTCTCTCTCTCTCTCTCTCTCTCTCTCTCTCTCTCTCTCTCTCTCTCTCTCTCTCTCTCTCTCTCTCTCTCTCTCACGTCAGTTTCTCAAGCAGCTCCGGTCAGCTCGCTAAACAGAGGGCGGGGCTTCAGGTGATCATACAGAGCTGTGTGTCTCGGTCAGACTCAGCAGCTGATCTGATCTCTCTCGTCCGGTTATACTTCACTCGCGTTTATGTCCATATCGATCAGATCCAGCTCTCCTGATCGGCCTTTATAGAGAGCACCGATCAAACTATTAAGAGTGAATATCGGCCGATAATGACCGGTGGCCGATCGATTGGAGCCTCCCTAATTATTACCAGACATTTTGACCGGCAGGTTTTGAATTTACCGGTTTTTAATAAATTGTACCAGCTAAAAACCGGTAATTACCGGCTAACGGAAACCCTGGTGTAAATATATTTTTTTCTTTGAGGGGGTCTGCCCCCAAAAAACAGTTTTAAGTCCTGAGAAAGTCAAATAAGACGGTGTGTAAAACTACACTGCCCAGCCAAAAAAAAGTAACCACTTTGATTTAACTAGGCCAGTAGGTAAGGACATTCCACTGGATAATAACTGAGTATAAAGAATGCATGACTGAAGTGATGGAGACCATGTTGAAGGCAAACACAAAGAGGAAATAACAGGTCAAATCAAGCAACCCTCCTCTCAGATTCCACAGCAACCAGAAGAACATAAATACTGGCTGGTGATTTGATTAATCAGCTTTGTGATGGAATAGAAAATGCACAGTGCATTTCCTTAGCTGTGGATGAGTCCACTGACACCACTGACAATGCTCAGTTGCTGGTGTTTGTGCATTTTTATGATGAGGCAAAGGGGGAGTTTGTTGAAGATGTGTTGGGCCTGACGAACCTCAGTGGACACACAAGGGGGGGGGGGGGGAAGACATTTGTAAAGCAATAATGGGAATGCTGAATGAAACAGGGTGCCGCTGCCTTTATTCATAACTGCAGCTCTTACACTGCGACTCTGAGGGATCGAGCACAGACACAATAACAATGAAAACGGCTGCATACAGATTACTTTTGTTTTTGCAACCTCGTGTTAAGAATCTTGTTGCAATTGTTTAAAGGTTTGAATGACCGTAATAAACGGACCTTTGTCTTATTGAAACATTTATTTTGGACCTTTAAGATTTGTATTTGAGTACCCCTGCTCTATAACATTATCTTGTGTCATGTTTCTTTAATTCTCTAGGTGCATCGTTTCGCTCTTTAGTAGCCCTGCTGCATTCCTCATTCCACCATGGCACCACTTTCTCCCTACCCTTGGTTGTTGCTTTGGGTATACTGTTCTCTGCTGCATTTGGTATATGTTGCGTTATGTGGCTTGTGATGACCTCTCTGCTTCCCTCTGATGTTAGCAGGTGTACCGACTCCTCACACCATATCCTACATTTCCCCCAATCAGCTTTAGCAAAGCACCACCTGGTTATCACACCTCCTTCCTGCATATATACATTATTATTCATTTTAGGAAGCACTGGATAATGGTCACTTCCTACAGTGGAGTTATTCAAAACAAACCATTCGCATTTATGAACCAAACAGTTTGTTACGTCCCGACTAGGGAAGAGGAGAGCAAAATACACCAGATTGGAATTAGTAATAATTATAAATGGCTTTATTATACCAGGGTGAAACAAAATGGCAGGCAGGCAGCCTGAAACAAACAAAGTGGCCACAAGGGCGCAAGTTTACATAAAAAACCAAACAAAGGCCCAGCAGATGCTCATACTACAACTATTGACACCGTGTACTTAAACCTTGGTATGTAAAGCAATAAAACATCATTCTAAAACTGCAGAAAAAGACCGGAACTTCATATGTTTGTGTCTGCGTCAGGATCACTCTCAACCCTCCTGTGAAGTAATGGCAAAAAGATATAGGACACTGGAACATTTAAACTGCCATTACATTAAGTAGAATCGTACTCCATGAGTGAAACTGGACAATATAAGAAACATATCGCATTGGATTAAGGATCATTTTCACCGGACAAACAATTGGATTACTTCACATCCGACACCGTCATCCCGGAACAGCTGGACAACACGCCACAATCAGCTGGAGATTGTCACCACCTGCGCTCATCAAGAGGCGAAAGGAGAGGCCGAGAGCCAAGGCTGGGAAAGCGGCCGGGTATGAGCAGCATTCAAACTGGATCGTATATTGGAATCATAAGCTGCATCGGACAATGGCTTGGATTTAATGCTGCAATAATGTCAGCCTTTTGAAACAGCTGTCGGCAGACGGACAGCCAGAAAACGAAACTTAAAGGAACAGAGAACATTATGCCTGTCAATTCTGACGTTAAGTCAACAGATGGCGCTGTTGGGATGGGATCTGTAATGGAAAAAAGGATTACCCAACACAAGGCCAATAGAGTGGCGAAGTCCCTCCCCTTCCGGTGGAGCTCCATGGGACCTTATTTCGAAAAAAATATGTATTGAAGTCAATGTAAAACTGTGAACACATTTGTTTGTGTGAAACGCTCAATGAACTACATCTCTGGTCTCGTAGAACAACACACGTCACCAAGATGGCCGTCACTACTGTCTTGTCAACAAAAGGATTGACTACCCTCACTATCACCACAATGAAACACGTCCAGAAGAATGTCATGCAAAAGCTGCCTGCCTTCCTTTTGATTCTCTCTGAACTGCCAGGTCTTTTAATGTTTAATGTCAACCATTTCTGCAGATAGCATGAAGTAGAACAGATCGGTGATGCTAATGTAGCGTTAGCATTTCTCCCCCGGGCTTACATTGTGTTAGCTAGGTAGCTAACTTGATCCAGCCACTCCTGGTCCTTTCATCAGACGGGACTCGAAAGAACGAGGAAGACCCATTGCTGGTATGATAACAACCTGGTACTAAGCACACAGGCATCTTGTTAAAGTTATCTTATCTTAGCCAGTGCCATATAGATAGATAGATTCTATCTATATGGCGCTGATCTTAGCCATCTCTTAGTGGAGGAAAACAATTGTGTCACTTACGCGACTCTGGGATTTAGTAGTCTTTGTAGTTGCGTATTTTTCATAGTCTTATATTTCAACAGTTTTACGACAAACTGTGACTTTTTTTACATGGAAATTATTATTTAAGATTGACAAACATCATATGTGTAACTCATGGCACAATTCAAACGGGATCGAAAGATACGTTTTCTCTATCCATTGACTTCAATACATTATTTTACCGAAATAAGGTCCCATGGAGCGGAAGTAGATGGGCGTGACTTCGCCACTCTATAGATGGGAATTGTTTATTGTAAACTGTGAAAAAAACAAAATATGCTTAATTGCGGCTCCTACACTCTTAAAACCACTATGGTTTTTCTCCTGTGTGAACACGAAGATGTGATTTGAGATTACTTGATGTAGTGAAAGTTTTCCCACACTCTTCACACCAGTACGGTTTTTCTCCAGTGTGAATACGGTGATGTGATTTGAGATTACTTGATGTAGTGAAAGTTTTCCCACACTCTTCACACCAGTACGGTTTTTCTCCAGTGTGAATACGTTGATGTCTTTTGAGAGCAACTGATGTAGTGAAAGTTGTCCCACACTCTTCACAGCTGTACGGTTTTTCTCCAGTGTGAATAAGTTGATGTGATTTGAGAGCACCTGATCTAGTGAAAGTTGTCCCACACTCTTTACAGCTGTAAGGTTTTTCTCCAGTATGAATACGGTGATGTGTTTTGAGAGCACCTGATGTAGTGAAAGTTGTCCCACACTCTTCACACCTGTAGCGTTTTTCTCCAGTGTGAATACGGTGATGTGATTCTAGAGTACTTGATGTACTGAAAGTTGTCCCACACTCTTCACAGCTGTAAGGTTTTTCTCCTGTGTGAACACGAAGATGTGATTTGAGAGCAGTTGATGTAGTGAAAGTTGTCCCACACTCTTCACAGCTGTAAGGTTTTTCTCCTGTGTGAATACGTTGATGTGATTTGAGATTACCTGATTGAGTGAAAGTTATCCCACACTCTTCACAGCTGTAAGGTTTTTCTCCTGTGTGAATACGTTGATGTGATTTGAGATTACCTGATTGAGTGAAAGTTGTCCCACACTCTTCACAGCTGTACGGTTTTTCTCCTGTGTGAATACGCAGGTGGCTCTTTAAATTTCCAGATGTTGTGAAGGATTTGTCACATTGCTGACAGCTGTGACGTCTCTCTCTTCCTTTCGGTTTCTAGAACAGACGGACAGAGAAAGAGAGAAAGTCAATCTAAAAAGCATAAATACACAAGTTAACACAATAAAAACGCACTTAACGTGGACCTATCATGCTATATTTGAACAATATATTGTAGGGCCATACCTATATAAAGTATATAAATATAGTTTTTTTTTTTCAAAATACCAAAAAGATCCTGCATTTTAGCCACGCCTAATTTCGCTCCATTTGCTCTTTCCAGCGCTGTTTTTGCAGGGGGCTGATTCTGTGAGAAGCAGCTGACCACTCCCCCCTGCAGCTGACCACGCCCCCTGCAGGAGAGGGGAGCGTGCTCTGAGATCAGCTGCTGGGCTGCAGCGGGGAGAAGAGGGGGAGAAAAAGAGATCTCCGTCCTCAGTGTTTTATTCTTATAGAAGTAAGAAGAGAAGTAACGGGGCAGAAACCCTCCTTTTTACGCAGCGGTCCAGACATAGACATCAAACGACGACACATATTCAGTGTGCAGTTCCTTTGGCATTAGGGCAGGGATATCTAGATACTTTCCAAGGTTTGACATAATGAATTGTGCTACTTTTAAAGCAAACAACGATGTTTTCAAAACTGTAATCAAAAATCTCCTCAAAAGCGCTATCGAAGCAGTTCCTGCCGTTGCTACGTTAGTTCAAACGGTAACAACGGACTATTTCTCTTAGCGGATGCATGTCAATTTAAATCAATACAAATATTTTTTAAATCAATAAAATAATTTTCTAAATCCATAAAAGCATTTCAATTAATATTGGGAGTCATGTCTTTACTTTGTTGAGAATGTGGCCGTGTGATAAGCGGGATAATGTGCAGCGACGCGATCATTATAAATAACACCTTCATGCCGATCTAGATCCCTCCGCTCCGCTTACTGACGTCAGTAAAGTGTTCAAATCTGTATCAGTCTGTATCAGATCCGTTGCAGCACTTTTTTAGAGATTTGGGTATTGAGGAAAATAGAGAGGGTTGTGTTTTCTGACACTTGGTGAGTTCCCTGGAACACCGGGGACACATATTCATGTATAAAAGACGTACGAAAGTGCATTTTGCATGATAGGTCCCCTTTAATATAAACCTCGAGTTAACAAAATACTACTTATCAACTGTTTGTGTTTATTATATTTGATACAGTAATACAGCAATATTCTAACCAAAGTATATACCAGAGGTGGGGGACTCGAGTCACATGACTATTTTTTAACTTGAGACTTGCTTGACTAACATTGATAAAAGACTCGACTTGACTTAGTATTCATGACTTGAGACTTAGGCTTGAGACAGATGACTCTAAAGGACTTTACTTTTTAAAATAGAATATTTGCATTTGTATTGTATGGAGATTACCCTAGAGGGCAATGAAATAAAAAAAAAGAGAGAGAAAGGAGAAAGTAGGAAGTGGAGCGCACAGGAGACGGCCGTTTCATTGCAGACTGTTATGTTTATGTGGGGAAATGCATACATTATTTGAGATAGATTTCAAACTCAGACTTCATTTTAGGGACATTTCGGCCAGGGGTGTAGAGTTATTTGTTCAAGCACCGGATCGGCAAAACAGGAGAGTCTGTGACTCTCACAGTATCTGCTGCTTCATAGAAGAAAACCCCCCTTCACTTCATGAAATCTCTGCAGCACCAGGAGGCAGTAACGTGCAACTCATCGGAATCTGAGAAGAGCAGCACCAGCTGCAAAGAGCTGTGCCTTCACTGTGTTTACCTTCATTAGAACAGCTAACGAGCGAATGATTTCAGAGCCCCACTCTCCATTGTTGTTAATGTTGAAAATAAAACTCTAGTTTCATAACCACTGTCTTTTAACTGATTTAAACTGGGGTTATTCATCAGGATTTTGTAGGACTTGACTTGCTTGACTCTTACCCCAGTAACTTGAGACTTGCACATGTATGACTTACTCCCACCTCTGGTATACAGGAGACAGAGGGAGACGGCATCCTGTCACTGCGAGTCTCAGTATGCTCCGTTCCTCTTGGGTTTTGTTTTTTTGTCTAATTATTGTCTAAACTTTGTCGTGTCTGTATGAAACGTCATTTTGAGAGACCATGCTTTTGATCCTGTGGATTACATTTGCCTTCTGCAGACCATGTCTGGCCATTCAACTTTCCAAGACACACCTGAGTAGGGCTGTGCAATTAATCGTATTTTAATCGCGATTACGATTATGGCTTGCGACGATTATGAAAACAGCATAATTGACAAAATACTATTATTTTGCTGGGTGCGCTTTCACCCCTCCCTAAAAGCCCACTCGGCCACGTGGGAGTGACATGTGTTGTGAGTGTTCAGCGCGAGCGAAGATGTCAGAACAAGAGAAGCAACTCGTTAAAAAGAAGGGTAAAACTATGTCCACTATTTACAAGTACTTTGCCATTACATTTCACATCGCTAAAGATATGTGCCCAGTTAGCACTGTTAGCAACCAGGGCTTTAAGCAACTTGTCAACACGTTGGACAAGCATTACGCGATGCCGTCTCGGTATTATTTCAGCAGGTCTGCGCTGCCTGCACTATATGACAAATGCCGTGGGGAAGTTGAGAGAGATGTGGCTTCAGCTGACTACTTTGCCACCACAACAGACCTATGGTCTAGCCCAGGGGTGCCCAACCAGTCGATCGCGAGATGTGTCTAAAAATAGAACAACAATATTCTGTTTTATCGTTAATGTCCTATAACATAATCTTCCTGTGCCAGAATAATGCACTTGAACGCATCAAAGCTTTGTGATTGGCCGGCGTCACCCCATGTGTCGGGGCGTGGCTGAGGGTCTTCAGTACAGGTGGCTTGTCACCTGCCTGCGCTCATCTCTGAAACCAGACCATGTAAACAGGCTGGTGTTTCTTGCAAAACATCTTTAAGAGATGACATGAGCAGCCCTACCAGCATTTGCCATGGTGGCCTAACATTTTTATTTGGTCTTAAATTGTAGTTCAACATTTATTTCCTATTACTTCTGGACCATGAGGGTTGGCCAGCCTTCAACGTTTAACTGAGTGGAATATGTTGAATATGTTTTACCAAAATGTTGGCTATATGTTAAGGAGTTTTCAGTAGGTTGTGACAGTGCACTGCATCATATTTGATTTAATTTATTTTGGTCTAATTTATTCATATTAATAATATATGTTTAGTATGGTTTTGGAAGTGCGCTCCAACATATTTGTTGATCTTGTTTATTGGTAAAATATTATTTGTTTTAAAGTTCAATAAATGGTCAATGAATAATCGTCAAAATAATCGTGATATCAATTATTGACCCAAATAATCGTGATTATGATTTTTGCCATAATCACACAGCCCTACACCTGAGTGACAGCACGAACAGGTATGGCGAGGAGCCCCGGCCTCTACGCTGCTACAGCCGCAAGGCTATGCGAGAGCTACAATGCGATCGGCCTCCTACGAATACACCAAGCCATCTGTGCTCTTCGTTATTGGATGAAATCCCTCGGGAGACGCTTAGAAACACCAGGAAAAAGAGACGAGGAAGGAGGGGAGGCGTTCAGAATACGGCGGAGATTCAGCCGGCCACCACTTCCATCCATCATTCTCACAAACCTGCGCTCATTGAGCAACAACGTGGACACACTAAGGACATACACAAGGTACTGTCATGAATTTCTCGAGGCCTCTTTATTGTGTTTCACGGAAAGTTGGCTACAATCTACGATGCCTGAATCTCTCTCTGAAGGACCCGGATTCACCCTTGTTCGAGCAGACAGGGATGCGAACAAGGGGAAAACCAGAGGAGGCGGTGTTTGTGTGTATATTAATGATCTGTGGTGCGGACCATACTCAGTCAAATGTAAAACCTGCAATCCCAACGTAGAAATTCTCGCCATAACGTCAAGACCCTTTTATCTGCCTAGAGAATTTGGGTGTATTTTACTGTTTGTTGTTTACGTGCCTCCCAGCGGCAGAGGACACTGTGTTCACGAGCTGCAACTCAGCCACCCCGATGCACCGGCAATAGTGCTCGGAACATGAAGCAATGTCGCCTGGAGACTGTATTACCTGGGTTACGGCAGTGTGTTAGGGATCACAGCAGGAAAGACAATATCCTGCATAAATGCTTTGTTAATGATAAAGGAGCCTATGTGTGTAAATACAAACACCAATACTGAACTCTGATCATAATGTTGTGAATATGATACCAGTGTATAAGACCAAACTCAAGGGAACCAGAAAAGAAAGTAATAAGGACATGGACAAATTAAAGTAGGGAGCAGTTGAAAGCCTGTTTTGATTGGACAGATTGGGAAATTTTTCAGGAAGGTTCACCAGATGAAATAACTACTGTTACCAAAGACTATATTAACTTCTGTGTTCCCACTAAAGAAATACAAATCGATCCAAGTAATAAATCATATGTGACTAAGGACATTACAATAAGTTATAAAAACCAGGAAAATAGCTTTCAAAAACAAAGACTATGGAGCACTTGAACAGACAGAGAGAGAACTGAAAGTCAAATTGAGGGAATCAAAACACACAGAGAGCTTTTGGGAAATGCTTTTAAAGCCAAAGACCCCAAAAAAGTGTGGGACACCATGAGAACCGTGACAGGAATGACCTCTTCAGCCTATTGTGACGGACAAGACATACTTGATCCATTCCAATTTGCCTATAAGCAAGGGGGTGGTACTGCTGCTACTCTGGTTCACATCATCACTAAACATTTAGATAAACGTCACACCTATGCAAGAGCCCTCTTCCTAGACTTCTCAGCAGCAACACAATACAAGCAGACATCTTGGTGGCAAAAATTGTCAAAATGGAAGTAAATCCATACCTGATTTACTGGTATGCCGCTTTCCTCACCAGGAGAGAGCAACTTGACCAAACCCTGTCATCTGCCATCACAACCAATGTAGGGGCCCCCAGGGCTGCAGGAGTTCAGCTGTGCTCTCAGCTTCTTTTAGCTTCTTTTGATGACTTTACTGAACTGCTGTCTATAGTGTGTTTTGACTTTGACCGTCTAGTCATTGTTGGTGATTTTAACATTCATGTTGACAACCCCCAGGACAGAGGGGCTAAAGAACTGTTTTGTGTTCTTGATAACTATGGTGGGGACCCTCTCATGACATCCAACTATAGGCCCATCAGTATCTTACCCATAGTATCCAAGGTATTTGAGAAATTGATTGCCAAACAAATCATCAATCATCTCAACAACAGCTCCTTTCTACTGCATCCAATGCAATTTGGAATCAGGGCTAATCACTCAACAGAAACAGCAACATGCTTCTTCGTGGAGAAAGTTAAGGCATCAATGGACAGGGGTGGGGTTGTGGGGGCCGTGTTCCTTGATTTACGGAAAGCTTTTGACACTGTTATTCACAACAACTTATTGCAAAAAATACTCAACTTAAATGTTTCTATAGAATTCACCAACCTCTTTAATTTGTATCTTTCATCCCGCTCCCAATGTGTTCAAATTGAGAACCATAAGTCTAGTGCACTATGTTTGTCAACTGGAGTACCACAGGGCTCTGTATTGGGCCCAATCCTGTTTAGTATTGTTACGGCTGCTGCCTTCCGGGTCGTCTTTATTGTGTTAATCTATGTTGTGTGTAAATGAGCAGTGCGATTGCCCTGACGTCATTGGCTGCCACCTCCTGGTCCGCCCCCTGAGGGTTGTGATTGGAGCACGCCGGGCCCGACGCACTCCAATCTCAGCGCACAGCCGGCGCGCACCTGCTGGAGATGACTTCAAAGCCTGGGGACAATCATCACTCTGGAGGCTCTGATGTGGGACAGACGCTACTTGGTCCTTAGACCTGAACTTGTGTGCCCATCTCTGTGTGATATTGTGTGTTAGTAGTGTCTAGAGTAGCTTAGTTAGAGGTTAGAGTGGTTTAGAGTAGCTTAGGATTTTGTGACTGTTGCCTTTAGTTTAGCTGTGTTTTTGTATAAATTATGTGTGTTAGTTGTACCACTTTTAAAGTGAGGTTTTGTTTAGTTTCTTATTTAGTGCAATATTGTTTATTTCCTTTTATGCAAGTAGACTCCTTTTGTTAGAGTCCTCCATTTGTTTGGTTATTATTCAACCTGTGACAAATGTGTTTGTTCCAGGCTGCATGCCTGCCATTTTGTTTACCTCTGCTATTTAAAATAAACCCATTTATAATTATTACCAATTCCATTCTGGTGTATGTTGATTTCCTCTACCCTAGAGGGGGACGTAACAAGTATGTACATAAATGATCTGCCTTCTGTGTGTGGAGAATGTGATGTATTAATGTATGCTGATGATACAGTTGTTTTTACTCATGGCAAAACCGCAGAAGATGCAGCTACCAAGGTCACTGATGTGTTGGAGAATATTACATCCTGGCTTAAAGATCAAATGCAAAGCTTCCAAATATGCAACATTTTTATAGAAATGTTGTTTTCAAGACTGCCTGTATTTTTTATTTGATTTAAATTGAGATAATACACCCGAAAAAAAGCTTTTTATTGATCCAAAACTCGACCCAAAGCCGTCTGAATTTCTGACATGACATTCCCAGCAGCCTCCGCGCGCGTGACGTCATTGTTGCCAAACAGTCTCTGGACCAAATATCCCGACTCGGCAGTCTCGGTCACATGTTTTTCGAAAAGAAAACGGAATTAACATGGGTTATTGTTGTGCTTTTTGTTGTACGAACGGTGCGGGATCTGGGAGAGTTTTCCATGCATTTCCCAAAGACCAAATCATCCGCCAAAAATTGATTATTTTAGTGAATCGTGTTGGCTGGCAACCGACAAAATGGAGCAAGTTGTGTTCTGACCACTTCGCGTGTGATGCATACGACGTTGATCCTGCTATCATCAAGGCTGTTGGTGCAGAAGCATTAATAGTACAACGGAGGCTGAAACCCGGAGCCGTCCCCTCCATATTTCAGCACAAGAAACCACTGAAAGAACGAAAGAGCCGGGCGATGCAGAAACGCCAAAGAATTGAGGTAAAAAACTTTTGATTAGATTTCAAAGCGCACGGAGCACAGCAGATAACGCAGATAACGGAATTGCAGTTGTATTGCTTATAGAGGTGGGCACCGTTAGATTCTGTGTCTTTACGATCATAAACAATGTGTTGGATGTGGAGCTAGGATAAGTAATAAGGGAACCAGGAGTGATTTCGGTGCAGTAACAGGTTAGCATTTTTCGCTCGGGGCTAATTCACTGTTAGCATTGAAGTTTATCTGCAGCTCATTCATCGCTCCTCCACTCATAACGGAAAAGTGTGAACAATATGCATTATGATAGGGATTAAATCCACTATTATTCCTCTTGGCCCAATTAAAAATGCCCCCGGCGCAATTAAAAGTGACTGTGAGCACTTAGAAAACCCAACATTCTTCTAACCACTTCATTATTAAATATGTGTTCCCAAAGGTTCTAAACCCTACAAAGAGCTGGAGCTGATCGTCAAAAGCAAGCTGCTGTTGAAGGACATCGCTCGCCTGTCGCCTGCAGAACAAACGTCGTCTTTGGAGTCGTTTCATAAAGTCATTTTATTCTTTGCACCCACACCGTGTGTGTGTGTGTGTGTTCAGGTTGTTTCAGGTGCTGATGAGCTGCACCTGGTAAAGCGGGATAAAGGAGGAGCCGAGGCGGTTGACCAAACCAAAATGTTCCCAAACCGGAGCAGGGCTCGGCAGTAACGGTTGCCACTGGCAACCATTCAGAAAAAAACTTCTTGGCCTTTTGTTGCCATCAGTGGCAGTTTTTAAGTTAAATAAATATGTAAAGTTTAAGTTTAGTTTGAAGTGATTCAACTGATAAAGCGCAAGATGAACCCGAACGAAAAGCAAAGAGGAATGTTGTCCATTCACTTCCGGTAAAAAGTTCCTTCAAAATAAGAGTCCCGATCTTATTACTACCAAAATAAAAGTGCAAAACGAAACTTTACAATAGGAAAATATTGGCATAACATTATAATCACTTCTATAAAACACATTTTAATATAGTTAGACATATTAAAGGTAATTTACAGCATTAATAATTAATATCTAATTCTTAACTGTGAATGATTTTAATTTATTTAACATTAGAGATGCATTAGTCTGGCCAATCAAGACTTCAATGCTGAAGGGCCCACGGCTCTATGGTGGGGGTCAGCACAGAGGTCAGGAAAACCCAAATTTGAAAGGGAGACAACGGATGACGAAACTAGTGATTTGCTCAATTCATTTTTGGGTGATCTGCGAAGAACATGACCACAGCTGCACTACTGGTATGTAGTATACCAGCCATTGAGGGTGGACAAGTTTGCTACCACTTAAGTTTCAAATAATTGTGTTAATTGCTTATTGTAAAGAATTTGAACACTCTTTTGTGTCACATGTTCATTATTAAGTTGATGTATAAAATTAGTATCTTCATTATTTAAAATATAAGGCGTCTAAAAATGGCAACCGTATTTTCAGTTTTGGCAACCAAAAGCTGATGCCTGGTTGCCAGCCTGGCAACCACTTTTAAAAGTTAGCGTTGAGCCCTGCGGAGACTTCAATGATGCTGGAGCATTTTCGAGCTCAACTTGATCTGCGTTTGCCATTTCGACAGTTCCTAAAATTACTGGTTAAATATGAACGCATCCCTGTGACCAGCTCTCATAGTATGCCTCTCGTCCAATGAAATGACTTAGTCGCTCTATGGCGCGTTGAAATTGCACTGAACGCTGCGTTCCTGCAGCCCCGCCCGGAGCATGGGCTGCAGGAACATGCTACTCGAACACTGCGACGCAGCACCTGAGATTACTTCCAAAAAAGTTATTCACGTTCTCAATTTTTTACGTTTAACGTTATATTCGTTACCGAAGGGCCCGCACCGAATAATTTCATGATACTGGCATGATAGATTGCCCGATGGGGCACCCAGCAGGTGAGGCTTCATTGCCCGAGATAAATACTAGACGGCCCCGGGCCATCGGGCAGTCCTTAATGTTGAGCCCTGCGTCACACCCCGAGTAGATGGCGCTCCGAGCTGAATAAGGGCGTCAAATGAAGGCAAGACGCCCGCCTGGCGGAAACGCTGGAATTAGGAATATCTTGTGATGAAGTGCACACTGACCTGAGCTCCAGGGGCCTCCTTCTTCTCCTCCATGCTGCTCATCAGCTGTCCTGATGAAGACCACAGAGCTGCTTCATTATTAATATAATACAAATATTTAGATATAATTCATCATAAACTGTCAGCAGTGAAGAGGAGGAATTCAAAGAGTTTATTCAATGATATGTTCTATTTCTGGATGCTTCTATGTAGTGTTTTATCACACCACGTGCAGTGCCTTGTCTCATCTATGCTGCTGTGACGTAAACATGGTCCAAATGGATCCACTGTGATGCTAAGCAGAGGAGAACATGATAGAAAGGTCAGATAGTTATTAACGTTACATGCACATTACTTTAACCATTACGATAACAACTTGGTTTTCTGTGTAAGTTATTATTAATATAATACAAATATTTAGATATAATTCATCATAATCTGTGTAGCAACTTACATTCTAATTTACAGCTCACAGTTAGTTCACTTTTATTTCATTAAAATGACTTTATTCACATAGAAAGTGACATTAATGGATGTTTGAACCACGGTTATAACGCTATCCGTGTGAAACTATCACTAAGTTAACACAGAAAGCAAACATTAGCTAGTGAGACTGTTTAATGTACTCCATGTATACAGTATTTTCTGTATATTGTGTATTCTTTAGATACTCTAGTGATATGTGTCCTGTGTGTATACTTGCTGCTAATGCTTCATTGTTATTATCTTATTGCATCTTTTAAATATGTTTAACTCGTGTAATGCCTGAAAACACTTCTGCTGGGACACATTCATTTCCCAGTTTAAGATAAATCATTATTTAAATAAAGTATATCTAATGAGCTAAACCGTCGCTTAGCTTAGCGTTAGCTGCTAGCTGAAGAACCCCATTCATTTCAATGGGAAAATGCTACGTCGCGGTGAATAGCGATGCTAATAAGCTAGTTAGCATACATTTAAAACCATATCTATGGTAAAGAGCACCAACGTAACAACTCAAACCGTCTTAAAGACAACTGGTGTAATAAATAACTAACATAAAGTCAGCTGAGCATTACAAATCAACTGTTACTCCCCAGAGCCGAACTGGAAAGGTTTTTTGTGAGTTTCTTTCTTCCAAGATTACAGCTGTTGTGTTAAATAAGATAACTTCTGATTCGTGATTAACTGTAAGCTAAAAGGTGTAAATACACTTTATGAAACCTCTGCAGGTGTTAAATCCACTCACCGTCTTCTTTTCTCCTTCTTCTCCTCTCGGTTTTTGGCGGATTGCAAAGAACTTTAAAGGTGCTTCTTCTTCTTCTTCTCTCGTTTTCTTCTTCTTCTTCTTCTTCCGTGTTTATTGGCGGTTGGCAAACCAACTTGTAGGTGCATTACCGCCACCAACTGGACTGGAGTGTGGACAAGAGACTATGCAGAAAACAAGAAACAAAAGAAAGAACCAAAACTCTAGATTATTTTAAATTGATCAATTTCTCTTAGAAACATAATAATCTCACAATATATATTGCCTGATGTTTTCCCTAACAGCCCTGATAGCGACAAGTCATGGAATGTTGCTTTCTTCAGTGTCTGGAAAAGCACATTTCTCTGAGTACTATATTTCCTGCAAAGCCGTAAAACATGCTCAACAGCTTCTGGAAGACCCCCACAGTCAGCTTCTGGAAGACCTCCACAGCCAGCTTCTGGAAGACCTCCACAGCCAGCCGCAAGAAGACCCCCACAGCCAGCTTCTGGAAGACCTCCACAGCCAGCTTCTGGAAGACCTCCACAGCCAGCCGCAAGAAGACCCCCACAGCCAGCTTCTGGAAGACCTCCACAGCCAGCTTCTGGAAGACCCCCACAGTCAGCTTCTGGAAGACCCCCACAGCCAGCTTCTGGAAGACCCCACACAGCAGCTTCTGAGCCCAGTCTCTGGAAGAGCCCCACAGCCAGCTGTGAGGTCTGTGGACCCTCAAAGGACTCCAAGACACAGACTACATGCAGCAACTGCAACAAGTACATCTGTGCTATACCCACGAAGAAGTTCTGTACATCATGTGTTTCCTAAACGGACCTGCCCATCGACTCACATGATGTTCTGCAGCGTCACTTCATCAATATAGTTTTCGGATATACTGTATTTTATGAATAGTGACTGTTAATTGTTTTTATTTGCTTTGTGTTTATATCTGTTCGATGTCATTTGTTTCATTCCCTCTATATTTCACAGCCAAATACTCTTGGATGTGGTTCTTGTGTTCCAACTGCTGATAAATCGCTTTATTTCCATCAGGGCTTTGATTAGTATATGACAGATTACAAATAATAAACATTAATGAAAAAATGTTTAATTTACATGTGTCCTAGAAAAGCATGAGCAAAATGTAAACTTAGTTTTTATTACAGTGTATTTTTTTTAACATAAATTACATTTTTATCACAAAAAACGATGGGATGTTAAATTTGATCTAGCAAAGAGTATTAAAAAAACTAATCATATATTTCATTTATATGTTGGGGAATTAATTAAAGACAATATATATAAGGAATTGTGCATGTTGAATTTAATTCTGTATTTTTTTAAAACCCTGTCAATTTGACCCGAACATTACCAAAGGGTGCGAAATGTACGTATATGTTTTTTTTTTTTATCCACCTGTTCATTACCCTCCACACCAACATGAGCAGGAACCAGAGGAAACGAGTTGCTATGCCTTTGATTTGCATTTGATATCAAATTAGAAATACTTCATTTATTATGTCCATTCTAGATGAAGATCTGCCTGATCGTATACTCGATAATGCTGAAAAGCTGTCAGATGCAATTACACTGTTATGTATTTCTTTCTCCTCTATCCATTTCAATGACAGCACCAATGCCAACAACTCTGTGGTGTATACTGACACATGGTCTGTTACCCTTTTCTCTATATGTGTATTACTCACTGGGATATTCACTGCTGCCCCTGCACGCCCTGCCTCTGGATCTTTGGAGCCATCTGTAAATATGATTGTTGAGTCTGAGTGATATCTTGCAAAGTGATTCGGACTATGCGCCATACTGGTAGTTCTTTCTTTTCCTTTAACTCCTCTCGTATATTGAGGTCTGCACTTGGCAATGGGAACAACCAGGGTGGAATGGACCAGATTGGAGCTGTGGGGCAATACTGTATTTGATTCAAAGCCTATACTTGCTGCTTTAACATCGCCAATCCATCCAGCACTTGTTAAATGTGACTCATTGTGCTCCCAGCAGTCTTTCAAAATACTTTTCTCAGGATGACTATCACTGTGCCCCTGAAGGTTTACCCAGAATGCAACATTAACTTCACTCTTCTTATCCTTAAAGGCATTTCTCCCATTGCCACCTGCATTGCTGATACTGGAGATGTTTTTAAAGCTCCACTACAAATCCTCAGGGCCTGAGCTTGTAGGACATCCAGCTTTTTAAGGTTAGATTCTGCTGCTGCCATGAACGCTACACACCCATCATCGAATACAGGTCTCATGAGCGCCCAATATATATTCAGAGGTGATGACCTACTCGCTCCCCACTCCTGCCCCGCCAAACACCGAAGTACATTGTTGACCTTTTTACATTTATTTTGAACTTTTCCTATATGACTGCTCCATGTTAGCTTTCCGTCAAACCAACACCAAGACATCTTATTGTATTAACCTGTTCAAGAGGTCGCTCATACAAGTGTAACGATATAGGAGCAATGTTATGCCGTTTGGTAAAAACAAGTGACCTGCGTCTTAGCTACTGACAGTTTGAATCCCCATGTATTTGTCCATTTCTCCACTTCAACTATTGCAGCTTGTATTTTCTTTCCAACATTCACTGGCTTCAGGATGGGCACTATTATCGCTTGTTTCCACACTGAAGGAAGTTGGCCAGAATCCCACACCCTGTTAACCAACCTCAACACAATGACTAGAGAGTTATCTGTCATGTGTTCCAGCGTTTTGTAACAAACACCATCTTTCCCAGCAGTGGTTTGGCGAGCCCTAATAATTGCTCTTCTCAACTCAAACATACTGAAATGCAGGTCCAACTGATCTCCTAACGCTTCTACTCTATCCAATATTCTCGGGTTTTCCATTTGTGTATTATTTCTGCACTGGCTGGCTTCCTCTGTAAGGTTATCTGAACTATGAACTTTAGCCTGGGCCCTTCACCCTGATTCAAAGCTTCCTGAGAATGCAGTTGTTTGAGTTGCCTGAATGCTTTATTCCTGTCTTTAATGGATTCACTGCATTCACCATTCCACCAGGGTACACTCTTGGTGCGCCTAACTCCTGCACTTTCTGGAATTGTGTCTTTAGCTGAATGAATGATAACCTTAACCAGCTCATCATTGCATTTATTTATATCATCATCATTTTCCTCTTGAAGTGTTTTACATCTATTCGAACTTACAGCTTGGAAGGCATCCCAATTAGCCTTTCCCAGTTTCCATCTAGGACTTTTCTTTTCCTTTTCAAACCTTATGTTGGTCCCAACTTCAGTCATTACCGGATAATGATCGCTGCCCACTGTAGTATGCTTCACCACATTCCATGTACTTATACCTGCTAAAGCACTAGATACAAATGTCAGATCGAGTACTGTTTATATATTCTTCGTGCAATTATATCGTGTTCCTTCTCCAGTGTTAATGCACACTAGCCCGAGGTCATCTATAAATTCCTCAACTACTGCCCCATCTGCATCTGTGCTCCTGCTTCCCCATAGCGAGCTATGTGAGTTAAAACCCCCACACCATATTACTTTGTCTTGCAGTGAACCCCCAGCATCCTCTAATACACTTTGATCTAATTCCCCACATTATAATAATTCACTATATCTAGAGGTCCTCTATCATTCCATACCCTATAACTACTGCTTCATGATCTGTACCTACATGCATAACTTTGTAACTTATCCACTCTGTATGAATGTTGCGACTCCTCCCCCTCTGCCAGAGTCCCTATCTCGTCTAGCTGCAGGATATCCCTTCACAATAAAACCCAGTTGTGCTTTCAGCCATGTTTCCTGAATACAAGGAACTTTAGGTTTCTCTCCCAGGTTCTCAATATATTTGTTGAACTCTTGTCCATTTGCAATTAAACTTCTAGCATTCCACTGCAGTACAATTACCACCACCAGGATGATCCAGTCCATGTCTGAGGTTGTTGGACGTCATCATTTAGGATATCTTTCACGTGTCCCCAGTGCATCCCTTTCACATCGAGGTACTTTTCAGATCATTTGACAATTATTTAGATTCTTTCATTCCGGCTTTAGTCTGCGCTGAACAGTTGATCATCTCTGCCATAAACAGTACAAACTCTCTTTTACTCACTATCAGAGTGTCCTCCTTCAACTTAACTTCCTGCCTCGTCGCTTCCCTCTGCCATCTCTCGTCCAGTCACAGTCCAGTGTTGCCACCACCCCCTCTACCGCTCTACCGCAGACCGGAAGTTTACAAGCGCACGCTCAATGAACCGGAAATGGAAATACGTCATCCCGTGCAACTAGCCTATTGTAGTGGATTACATATTAACACATGTGAGTGTGAAGGTCCAGAGTCAGAGACCCGCCCCCTGCTTCCTGTCTGTGATCGTTCTAAGTCGTCTGTTTTGATCCCCTTTCAGTCCTTTTGCTTTCTAAGTGGTTGCTTTGTGTATGTTTCAGTACTTCCTCCTCTCCTTGCAGTAACTCAGCTTCTCTCTGATGTTTCTTTAGTCATTTGATCATGGACGTGGGAAGGGGTGGTGCTGAGGGGGCTGCAGCACCCCCACCTGCTGGCGGAGAGTTGTAACTGCAACGCCAAAAAATTCACTGATCAAATCAATACAAAAGTTTTATTGTGAGTGTGTTTGAGTTAGCATTTCAGTGTAAGCAGTCTCTAAAAAGCTTCACGATAAGAGAAAGGGATCATGCAGTGTGCTTCTTCTGTTGCTCTGCTATAGAAAAGAAGCTCGTCAGCACAAGATCAGGGATGGGAGTTTTGTGAAAGCACGGTTTAAGAACTGGAGAAAGGCAGAGGAAACATTTAGGGAGCATGAGAAGTCCCATCAACACACAGGCCGTCAACAAGCTGGCAGCATGACAACGAACACCGATGAACGCGCTGCTCTCACAAGCTGCTGCTAAAGACCAAATGACTGCATTTAGTGTGACGCTATTAAACCGGACCCTCCCTCCACGCAGATCACGCAGACTGCGTGGGGCCTCGTTTTGCGGAGGGAGCCTCATCTGAAGCGCAAACACAGTGTAAGCGCCACAGTTTCACTGCTGCGAGGCACCCCGCACCCCCACCTCTGACTGACTTCCCGCGTCCCTACAGTTGATGTTTCTTTTTGGTTGTTTGAAGTATATTTTTAATCTGTTTGCATTTCCTTTTGGTCATGTTTGGTTGTTTAAAGTCATGTTTTGATTGTTTGTATTACTTTTTCAACCTTTAATGTCATCGCTCTGTGTTTTCATTTCTTTTGGGGTCATGTTCCTCTCTCTGGTTGTTGTGCATCTCTTTCTAATCCTTTTGCATCTTTTTAAGGCATTGATGATTCTTTGCTCATTCAACAGATCTTTAAAGTGCGTGTTCATCTCATGTTGTGGTTGTTTACATGTCTTGAGGTTGTTTTCGTCATGTTGTGTATATCTGTGGGCTGGAATCATCTTTGGGATCTCTGTGTGTCTTTATATACATTGTGTGAGATATTCCCCTGGACCCTTTTGGCATCGCGGCCTCTTTGTGATTGTTGTTCATTCATTTCAACCTGGTCTCAATAACTACCGGCCCATCTCTAACCTTCCATTCCTGTCAAAGCGAACTGTTGCCTCCCAACTAAAATCCCATCTGGACTGCAAAAACCTTCATGAACCCTTTCAATCTGGTTTCCGTACTCGCCACAGCACAGAATCTGCCCTACTCAAGGTGACCAACGACATTCTCCTCTCTGCTGACTCTGATTCCCTCTCAATTCTCATTCTCCTTGACCTAACAGCCGCATTTGACACGATCAACCATTCCATCCTCATCAACCGCCTCCAGTCTTCCATTGGCATTACCGGTACTGCCCTCTCCTGGTTTAAATCCTATCTCTCTGACAGACATCCATTCATCTCCATTAACAACTCCAAATCCCCCACAGCCCTCGTCAATCATGGCGTCCCTCAGGGTGCTGTACTTGGTCCCCTTCTGTTCATCATCTACATGACTCCCAATTGGACAAATCCTCCGTCAACACCAACTCCAGTTCCACTGTTATGCTGATGACACGCAGCTCTACCTCTCAACAAAATCAATTTCTCCAACCACACACTCCCAGCTCAGCACCTGCCTCACTGACATTACAATTTGGATGCAAAACTATTTTCTAAAACTTAACTGTGACAAATCGGAACTTATAATCATTGGCCCAAACTCACTTACCCGCTCAACCCAAAATGTTTCTCTTACCAGTGATGGCTCCATTGTCAACCCCTCCACTCACATCCGTAACCTTGGCATCATCCTCGACCCCACCCTCACTTTCCTCCCTCACGTCAACCAGCTCACAAAAAACACATTCTTCCATTTAAAGAACATCGCCCGCATCAGACCCTCCCTCTCATCTGCTGAAACTCTGATCCATGCCTTCACAACATCCCGACTGGATTACTGCAACAGCGTACTTGTTGGATCACCTGCATTCACACCGATCGACCACATCCCCCCTATCCTCCATGACCTCCACTGGCTCCCCATCAAACACCGCATTTACTTTAAAATATTACTTTTCACTTTCAAAGCCCTCAATAACCTTGCCCCCCCCTACCTCTGTGACCTCATCCAACAACACACCCCCACCCGTCGCCTCAGGTCTGCTGAAGCTAACCTACTGCATTCCATCAGGACAAAGCTCCAGACCTGGGGGGACAGGGCCTTCGCAGCCCTCCCCCCACCCCCCTCACTCTGGAACCCCCTCCCCAGCTACGTCAGATCTGCCAACACTCTCACATCATTCAAACAATCCATCAAAACTCACCTTTTCACTCTTGCCTTCAACTCCTAATCCACTAACCCCTTGCCCTTATTCCTCCTAGCTTAGCACTTTCTACTTTTGTTGTTATTTTTGTTTTACTTGCTTGTAAGCGCTTTGAGCACCAGGAAAAGCGCTTTATAAACGTAATGTATAGAGAGGTATCAATAAAACACAAACAGATATAGCTGATCAGTAATTATTATGTAGTTGTTGCAACAAACACACAATAATGGGAAGTACATCACCTGCTGCCACAGCAGCCAGTCGCGGAAATGCCCCCGACAGTAGCAACAATCATACAGCATATATAGCCACTGCAATGAACACACACATTTTCCCTAAACATGTTTAACGCACACACATTTTACCATGCAGCCTACCACACCAAGGTCACATGTTTGTCTCTCTGAAAGCTATACTTGTATATGTTTGACACTTTGCCTCTGCAATCTGTAATCTGTGTGAGATGTCTGGAAATAAGACGGGATATTTAGATAAATCTAGTGATTATCTGGAGAACTCATTCTGAACTATATTTGACCATAGCAGGAGATGTTGTTACAAAATAAGCTGCTAATGATCAACAGCGTTCTGTGTTCTGATGTTAGTTGGTGATTTCTAATAAATACGTAACAAAAGATGAGTTTCATCTGAGATGCAACTCAGAATAAGAGGATTTGACTGAACAGGATGATGCATCGTCTAAAAACAAGAGCCTATATCTCATCCCAGTGTTACTCCTGAAGTTACTGTGTCTGATATCAGGAGCAGAGACATACTCTGACTAGATATCAGACACAGATACTGGGCAGGATTTAGAGTTGTTGGAGTGTGCACTTCCATTAAGCGCCCTAAAGGCAGGGAAACTAAAAGATAATAGCAGATTCAAGGTTCAACAGCAGTGCTCGTGCAGGTAGGAGTGTACGCGTGACTTTGGAGTTTGTTTGGCGCCAGAAAAACAGAAAACACTTGAACATGACATGACACTTCATGTCATGCGGCCCCACAAGAGCTCTGAATGAATATAATGTGTTTGCTATACAATTACATACCTATTTACAGAAGAACGTTGCCCATAAACTACATGTCCCACAATGCATCTCAAATTTAACTTTTTTCTCACAATTTGGCTTTTCTTTTAAATCATTTTGTGACAGTCTCACTGAAGAGACTTGCAATTATTTGCCCTAGACTTCTGCTTTCAGACGTAGTTAATTATGAAGTTATTACCCTATCATGATACAAATCCAATGCAGAGGCAATAATGTAATATAATACCTTATTTTATATATATTATATATTTATATATGTATATTTAAATAGTCTTAAAGTTAAAACCGGCCCTTTGAGTGCAACCATGTTGCCCTCGATGAAATTGAGTTTGACCCCCATGGGTTAGGTGCGGGAGAAGGAGCAGAAACAGAGGCAGAAGGCAGGACTGGAGCTGGGGCTCGGGCCGGGCGCTTGGCTGCTGGCAGTGAGCTTCTTAAAGCTTCCTAACCTGGGCTGATCTGCCACTTCCCGGCGTGCACGTGAAGGAGCAGCCTCCTGAGCCTCTTCACAGGGAGCCCTCCTCCACTCTCCAAACATACATCAAATCTTGGAGGATAGTTCATCAAGAGCATCCTCAACAAATACTGCTGGGTCCGTACTGGTTCGGTCGTTCTGTCAGGGTTGGGGGTTATCAGGAGGACCCAAACGCAGAATGAGGACAAGGGGTACAAAGTATGACAAAAAGCCAGCTCTATTTAACAAAAGCCGATTACAAAGAAAAAACAGAAACCACTAAAAACGAACAAACCGGGGAGCAGGAGGAACGGGAAGTAACTTACAAGCAGGAGCAGGCAACGTGGACGAGAGAGACGGCGATCAGACATGGAGCATTATTACATGACATGTCACTTTCAGACGCTTTTATCCAAAGCCACTCACTCACTCAATGCTGTGGACAATCCCCACAGGAGCACTTTGGGGTTGGTGTCTCAGGGACACAACGACATGCTGACTGCAGTGGGGTTTGAACCTGATCTGAACACCAGCTCTATCCACTGCGCCACACGCCTCCCTGTTTTCACCTACATTTGATTGATTTTGCTGACTTATAACAGAGCTTATGAGGCGATACACCTCTCGTGAGCCGGCCCAGACCTTCGTATGTTTTTCTGTATGTGGCCCTCAGTGAGAAAGTGTGGACCCCCTGCTCTAGATACACACACCTCGTTGTGAATGGTCCGTGTGAGAATATCTCTGTGTTGATTCACCATGACGCCACTAGAGGTCAGCGTGCTGCTGATGCTCAGGAACACCTGCTGGATGCATGTTTTAAAGAGGCCTTATTCCTCTCCTGTGGTTCTATGTTAGTCAGTGGCGTTTTCTCCCGGAGGCCAAGGGAAGCCGGGCTTCTCCTGTTTTTTTCCAGTTTGTAGTTATCATTTTAATAAATAAATAGAAACACTTTGTTTAGTTTCAGTAATTATTCTGTGCTGTGTGCTGCTGCCATCTCTCCCCATTCTCGATTCTCTGAGGACGGATATTAAACTTTGAAGTCATCATGTCTTTGCTGTCAGGATTACAGTGTGTGTGTGTGTGTGTGTGTGTGTGTGTGTGTGTGTGTGTGTGTGTATATATCTCCTGGCAGGCCAGTGGGGGAATCCCTTCGTCTTGGCGAACACCAGGTCTCCCTGTTTGAACTGGTCCCGTTTTTCCCCGCATCGTGATAACTCTCACCTCAATGACAGAGAACCAGCAGAAAGAAAACAGAAATATATTGAGGTGACTTAATAACCATCATGTAATCAAGGGGCGTCTGAAAGACACATTCACTCATTGATTATATATATGTAGATATACCAGTTTTAGTTTCACATGATGTGTAACTCGTCTCTCATCTTATTAAAAGTACATCTTTATATCTGGTATGTAATGAAGGAGTAGTATAAAGTGACATCAAATGAAAATACTTCAGCTAATACAACTACCTGCAATCTGTATTTGAGTAAATGAACTTTATTTACTTTCCAACCATGAAAAACTGTTTATTGTTGTACCGTTAACTGTTGCTGTTATCTGAAATGTATAAACCTCATTAAAAGTTTAAACAGGTCGTTTATTTGAAGGTATAAGCATCAAAAACCTATTTCATTCAGTGTTTAGAAAGGGTGAGGTGTAAACTGTGACATACACGGTAGTTTCTATGTAGAGTATCATATATGTTGCATTCATTTAGTAGCATTTATACATATATTCAGGGTGCTGTAGGCTATTGTCATTCTGATATTCTGTACACACTGTGAAGACCACTGAGACAAATGTAACATTTGTGATATTGGGCTATATAAATAAACATTGATTGATTTTTTTTTTTTTTTTCATTCTTCTTCTTTTTTTTCCTTTGGAATACTTTCTTTTCCATAACAGATGGGTATGTTTTGGTGAACGAGAGACACATATTTTACTGTTTTAATGGCTTATCAAGAGCACAAACATAACATCTTGGTGTCATTCTGGACAGCTCTCTCATCTGCACCCACATAAAAAACTCACCCAGACTGCATTATTTGTACTGTCTTAAAACCTTTCCTTGGAATATGTTATGAATTGTAAGGTTTCCTTGGGTGCTTTGAAAGGCGCCCCTAAATAGAATGAATTATCATTATTATTTATTATCTGAAACGATTGTAATAACTTTTAAAACTTTTCCCAGTCACTTGCCCCATGCATTCAGCAGCAGCAGTCCGTTCAGTTTGATCCCGTTATAAATGTCATGTTATAAAAGTATTATTGTTTTTTTTTTTAATGTTTTCGGTCTGTTTCTGGTATTTGTTAATGACGATGTGCTGATGTGCTGTGAGATGTTAGACTGGAATTGCACAGGGGGAAATAACGTAGGCTATCTTTAGATGCGGATCTAAGCCTTCCCAAATATATATATATATATATATAAATATATAGTCCTTAACATCTATCACTGTGTATATCACCATTCAAACATCTTTTAAAAGTTGAACAAACTCCACACAGCTCAGTAAAGACTGTGAGATGTTGACTTTATTTGATAATTTCAGTAAAAATTAACGTTCATATTTCTCTTTTTGATTATAATACTGATGAACGTTCAGAACAAAGCACTTTGGCAACTTACCACATACGTTTAAAAAGCTTAATAAGCACCGTAACTTTCATGATATCATTTCTCCGTCATTTGTTTCCGTGAACGGCCGACTGTTGTGTGACGTCAAATGCTGCGGCTGCAAGGCATTGTGGGCCAGCATTTTCTCCTCTCCTTTCGGTGAGGGAGGGCCAGTGGTTCCTAAGCTAAAGGAGGTTATAAAGGAAGTTTCAAACCTCCTTTCCTATCATCTAGAGAATCATCATTTAGTAGCATTTATACATATATTACTGTTAATGCAAATGAGAGATAATCCAGACAAACAAAGAGTATTACAAGAACGATATGTATCTCTGATATGTAGCTAAGCCAAACGGTTCATTGTAAGGCTTTAACTGTTGCTGTTACCTGAAAGGTATAAACCACATTCAAAGAGAGAAGAGGTCGTTTCCTTCCATCAGAAACTTTTAACCAGTTTCTAAGTATCGTTTGTTTCATTTCCAGCTCGTCCTGTCTTTGTTTACAAACACAGACTGCTAGCTCTGAAGCTAACCAGGGTTGCTAGCTGTGGGTACCTGGCTGGAGTGAGATTTTGATATTTAATTACACATATGCGCACTAAATGACTGCTATCGTGTCAGTAGCGGGACCTTAGCAATATATAGGATATACAAATACACAATATTGGACACAGACTATAAAGGGCACACAGTTTCATTCACTAATGAAAGCCAAACACATGTTTGTTTCCACTGTTTCATTGTGTGCAGAGGCCTGTCGCGATAAGCAAACAGTTGACTTATCGCTCCAATACACACCTGAATGCTTTATATTGTAGTCTATCCATTTGTAAGTGATGTTTATTATTAATATGCATTTTCCATGTGTATTTGCTATCAAACCACAATCCCCAGTTAGCTGTTGGCCATCAATCTTGCTTTTGTTTGTAAATACCATGTAGCATGACTTGCTTTCTGACATTTTGAATCCAGTTATATGACCACCTCTCCACTTCTTTAGTCGCTCCAGCTTCTCCATTACGTATGGGGCACATCTTCCCCTCATCCACAGAGCCCCATCCTCTGCGTGTAGAGCCCATTGGATGCATTTGTCTAAGCATGTCAACATGTCATTAATCATGATGTTAATAATATTGGACTGACTGCACTCCCTTGGGGAATACCGTTTTCTATTTCTAAATAACTGGAAACATCTGCTCCACCTCCAACCTTTCCTCTAAATGTCCTGTCTGTTCAAAAGGCCCTTACCCCATTGATCATTCTCCCTCCAATACCCATTCTCCTCCATGTGATCAGTAGCCCCTCCTCCATGTGATCAGTAGCCCCTCCTCCATGTGATCAGTAGCCCCTCCTCCACACAGAGTCATACGCCTTTTCAATGTCAAAGTACACTATTGCCATTATCTCTTTCATTTTCAATGTTTTTCCCACGTCATTACTCACTCTCACTAATTCCACATCCAGAGCTGACCTATTTTCCCGTCTCTTCTCCTTCACCTTTCCATAACTGCTGTTTTTGCTGCCTATGGATATCACTGAGATGCTGAGGCACCACTTTCTTCCTACCCTTGGTTGTTGCTTTGGGTATACTGTTCTCTGCTGCATTTAGTATATGTTGCGTTATGTGGCTTGTAATGACCTCTATGCTTCCCTCTGATGTTAGCAGGTGTACCGACTCCTCACACCATATCCTACATTTCCCCCAATCAGCAAAGCACCACCTGGTTATTACACATCCTTCCTGCATATATACATTATTATTCATTTTAGGAAGCACTGGATAATGGTCACTTCCTACAGTGGAGTTATTCAAAACAAACCATTCGCATGTATGAACCAAACAGTTTGACACTAATGTCAGATCCAGATCCAGGCATGAGACTTTCCCCCTGTGAACATCTACTCTTGTGCCATGTCCATCATTAAGGCATACTAGTGTTATTTCCTCCAGCATTTCTTACACTATGTTTCCGTTACTGTCTGTATGGTTGCTGCCCCAAAGACGGTTGTGTGCATTGAAATCACCACACCAAACTTCCTTCCTATGTTTATTTTCTGCTTTTTCTTTAAATATATCAGTGGTTAGATTTGGACATGGGTTGTATACATTGATTATCCTAATGTTGTTTTCTAGGGTTGCAGATGTCCACTATAATACAGTCTATATTATCAGGAGATTGCACCTCCCTATATGCCACACCATCTTTGAGAAAAGACTGCAGGATCTCAGGTCTGCAAAGTGGACAGGTAGGCGAGAAAGGCTTTTTGGAGTCTCAGAGACCAAGGTCCTGTACACTTCGCATACATTGACTTTACGACTTCAGGTCTGCGATGTGGACAGTACACCTCAAATACATCACTACACAACCTGGGTATTTGAAGATAAGGGAATGACATGTTTATAATATGGTGCAAAACACAACAAATATGCAGGGTGACGAGTCTGTTTATAAGGCTATTTTATTTTTGTAGTCTGATCATTTCAACAAGAGAATAGAATCAAACTGAGAACATCGTAAATATGTTCCAGATACATGAAGCATGTGAACAGTGAAACTCGCTCATGGACTTTAAGGTGAATACTTTAAGAAAAGGTTTTCCCACACTCTTTGTAGGAGCCATTTTATGGGTGTTGTTGGTGTCTCAGTTTACCTTATTTATATGTATAGTGCAATATTATTTTTGAACACTTGGTGGCGGGGTGTATAAAAGGGGTCATAGGTGACCACACACACCACACACACACACACACACACACACACACTATGGTTTTTCTCTTGTGTGAACACGAAGATGTGATTTGAGAGCATCTGATCTAGTGAACGTTTTCCCACACTCTTCACACCAGTACGGTTTTTCTCCAGTATGAATACGGTGATGTGTTTTGAGAGCACTTGATGTAGTGAACGTTTTCCCACACTCTTCACAGCTGTACGGTTTTTCTCCTGAGTGAACACGAAGATGTGATTTGAGAGCACTTGATGTAGTGAACGTTTTCCCACACTCTTCACACCAGTACGGTTTTTCTCCAGTGTGAATACGGTGATGTGTTTTGAGAGCACTTGATGTAGTGACCGTTTTCCCACACTCTTCACACCAGTACGGTTTTTCTCCAGTATGAATAAGTTGATGTGTTTTGAGATGACTTGATCTAGTGAAAGTTGTCCCACACTCTTCACAGCTGTAAGGTTTTTCTCCAGTGTGAACACGAAGATGTATTTTGAGAGCACCTGATTGATTGAACGTTTTCCCACACTCTTCACACCAGTACGGTTTTTCTCCAGTGTGAACACGAAGATGTATTTTGAGAGCATGTGATGTAGTGAACGTTTCCCACACTCATCACACCAGTACGGTTTTTCTCCAGTGTGAATACGTTGATGTGTTTTGAGAGCATTTGATGCAGTGAAAGTTCTCCCACACTCTTCACAGCTGTAAGGTTTTTCTCCAGTATGAATAAGTTGATGTGATTTGAGATTACCTGATCTAGTGAAAGTTGTCCCACACTCTTCACAGCTGTAAGGTTTTTCTCCAGTATGAATAAGTTGATGTGTTTTGAGATGACTTGATCTAGTGAAAGTTGTCCCACACTCTTCACAGCTGTAAGGTTTTTCTCCAGTATGAATACGTTGATGTGCTTTGAGATTACCTGATTGAGTGAAAGTTGTCCCACACTCTTCACAGCTGTAAGGTTTTTCTCCAGTGTGAATACGGTGATGTGTTTTGAGAGCATTTGATGCAGTGAAAGTTCTCCCACACTCTTCACAGCTGTACGGTTTTTCTCCAGTATGAATATGTTGATGTGATTTGAGATGACTTGATTGAGTGAAAGTTGTCCCACACTCTTCACAGCTGTATGGTTTTTCTCCTGTGTGAATAAGTTGATGTGTTTTGAGAGCACCTGATCTAGTGAAAGTTGTCCCACACTCTTGACAGCTGTACGGTTTTTCTCCTGTGTGAATACGCAGGTGGCTCTTTAAATTTCCAGATGTTGTGAAGGATTTGTCACATTGCTGACAGCTGTGACGTCTCTCTCTTCCTTTCGGTTCCTAGAACAGACAGACAGAGAAATTCAATCTAAAAAGCATAAATACACAAGTTAACACAATAAAAACTCACTTAAAGTGGACCTATCATGCTATATTTGAACAATATATTGTAGGGCCATACCTATATAAAGTATATAAATATAGTTTTTTATTCAAAATACCAAAAAGATCCTGCATTTTAGCCATGCCTCATTTTGCTCCATCTGCTCTTTCCAGCACTGTTTTTGCAGGGGGCTGATTCTGTGATCTGCAGCTGACCACGCCCCCCTGCAGGAGAGGGGAGCGTGCTCTGAGATCAGCTGCTGGGCTGCAGCGGGGAGAAAAAGAGATCTCTCTCCACCTTGTTTTATTCTTATAGAAGTAAGAAGAGAAGTAACGGGGCAGAAACGCTCCTTTTTACGCAGCGGTCCGGACATAGACACTATTTTTTAAATCAATAAAATAATTTTCTAAATCCATAAAAGCATTTAAATTAATATTGGGAGTCATATCGTTACTTTGTTAAGAATGTGGCCGTGTGATAAGCGGGATAATGTGCACATTGCATAATGTGCCTTCATGCCGATCTAGATCCCTCCACTTCGCGTCGGGCTCCTGATCGGCCTGTCGGTGTTCTTTTCCCCATAATGACCGCGTCGCTGCACATTATCCCTTACATATGATTATATAGAGTCATTATTCCTTACATGTGATTATATAGAGTCATTATTCATTTGTTTTAAAGCAGGAGGCGCAAACGCTTGCCTCGGGGAGGGAGAAAAAGAGCCACAGCGGAGAATAAACAGAAGGGCAACAATGGCAACCATGCAAGGGAAGTCTTCGTCGCTGCTTTTGTGGCAGACTACTTACAGGCCTGGCATATGTACTACAGCGTCTCCAGCGCTTTCGAGCAGCAATGGCCGGCCGTGGCCCAACCTCTCATTCCCCTGATAGGTGGAGAGTTGACCAATAGCCGTAGCACCACTTTACTGACGTCAGTAAAGTGTTCAAATCTGTATCAGTCTGTATCAGATCTGTTGCAGCCCCTTTTTTAGAGATTTGGGTATGGAGGAAAATAGAAAGGGTTCCCTGGAACACCGGGGACACATATTCATGAATAAAAGACGTACTAAAGTGCATTTTGCATGATAGGTCCCCTTTAATATAAACCTTGAGTTAACAAAATACTACTCATTAACTGTTTGTGTTTATTATATTTGATACAGTAATACAGCAATATTCTAACCAAAGTATATACCAGAGGTGGGGGACTCGAGTCACATATGACTTGACTCGAGTCTAATGAGTTGACTTGCCTAATTTTGGACTTGAGACTTGCTTGACTAACATTGATAAAAGACTCGACTTGACTTTGACTTGGTATTCATGACTTGAGACTTAGGCTTGAGACAGATGACTCCAAAGGACTTTACTTTTTAAAATAAAATATTTGCATTTGTTTTTGTATTGTACGAAGCCCCTAGAGGGCAATGAAAGAAAAACGAGAGAGAAAGTCTCTTCTCGTTCGCAGGAGAAAGTAGGAAGTGGAGCGCACAGGAGACAGCCGTTTCATTGCAGACTGTTATGTTTATGTGGGGAAATACATACATTATTTGATATATATTTCAAACTCGGACTTCATTTTAGGGACATTTCGGCCAGGGGTGTAGAGTTATTTGTTCAAGCACCGGATCGGCAAAACAGGAGAGTCTGTGAACCAGTCTGCCTTGACCTATGTATTCATGTCTGTGACTCTCACAGTATCTGCTGCCCACAGCTGCTTTATAGAAGAAAAACCTCCTTCACTTCATGAAATCTCTGCAGCACCAGGAGGCAGTAACGTATAACTCAGCAGAATCTGAGAAGAGCAGCACCAGCTGTGCCTTCACTGTGTCTACCTTCATTAGAACAGCTAACGAGCGACACACACACCACACACACACACACACACACACACACACACACACACACACACACACACACACACACACACACACACACACACACCACACACACAACACACACACACACACACACACACACACACACACACACACCACACACACACACACACACACACACACACACACACACACACACACACACACACACACACCACACACCACACACACACACCCACACACACACACACACACACACACACACACACACACACACACACACACACACACACACAGATTTCAGAGCCCCACTCTCCATTGTTTTTTTCTGTCACTTTAATATCAAATCGGTCGGTGACGCAGAGATCAGGGAACAGACGTGACAGCGGCACAGCAACATCAAACACGGAGCAGTCTGCTTTATCCACCAACACAAGAACACCAGTCCAGAACCAACAGCAGAAGGACCCGCTCTGAATCACTCCGTGTCGCTGTGGCTCAGAGACACAGGGATTTATGTTTTTCAAAAAAATCGCGTTACAATCATGTCAGGTTTTTGGTGGATTTAATTAAGTCTTGGATTGCAGAGTATGAATGTCCTCTAGCAATTTTCAGACGATAAATACATGTGTAAAGTTTGTGAAGGCAGGAGGAAAAAAGCTTCCGCTATCACCGTCTCCTCACCGTTCCTCCAAACCCCGCCCCCTCCCTGAAAATAATGAGTGACAGGCTGGACAGTGACCCGATAGAAACTTTATTATTCACTTAATCACTGAGATATAATGAAGCTAACTTAGTCTCATACATTCATGGGATTTATGTAACATTAAGACAGAGAATGTAAGTGTGCACCCACATGCAGTATTTTTGTTTGTATATGCTATTGTAAATACTCCTGTTGTCTGCTGTGTTCAGACCAAGCCGCAAACTCTGGGGAACAGCCGGGAAGCCAATACGGAAGTGCCACACACTGCAGTTCATACATGGGCCGCTAGGGACTGGCTGCAGAAAGGAGCAATTTCCATAGACCCCCATGTTAAAATGCCCAACTTTACAGCAGAAAAAAACATGTTTCTACCCATGGATGCAATAAATATTATTATCGATATAGTTAGATTCCACCTTCATGATTATGAATCTGTGAGTGAATTGTTTTCTAACACGACCCTTTTATTTATATTAGGTCCTAAAGTTTTTGCATAAATTAGGGCGTGGTCACGTTGATGGACACGTACATGCCTCACTGTCAGCTAACAGCAACTTGTCCACTCTGCTAGGCTACAACCATAGAGGCTACAACGTTAGTTAGTCATAGTACTGTACTTGACCCTTTAGCTTTAGCCGTGTTCGTGGTGATTGTGCCTTTTAGGGAATATTGTTACAAATACCAGACAATTAAAATGTCGTGCTGTGCGCTTGAATGTTCTAACAGAACTTCCAAGAAGTCTAAAATGATAATATTACACATGTTAACCCCGTTCGCAGGTGTTTGTGTGCTTGGTAGCTTAGCTTGTTACTTATTAGCCAGCTAAGGACGTAACCCTTTATGCATACATATACATTTTTAGTTTATGATTCAGCCTTGGGTAAGACTTTTATAGTCAATGGCTATGACGCCCATAATACTAAACGGGAGCAAATGTTAATAGGGGACCCAATTATCCCATTGGTGGCCGCCGGAGCTAACGGAGCCGCAGGGGGCTAGCGGTGGAGTCCGTCTTTTCTCAACGTGTGAATGACAAGCATTAAGAATAACAAAATATAGATAATTCTCTTGCAGATTGTCTCATTTGATTATGAATGTAACGTTTATATAGGGGAACTACACGTTAGCAGTAACTTGGTATGCATGTATTTCATGTTAGCTTAGCTTCTTAGCCTGAGCTAGCTCCGTTTACTTCCAGTTCAGAGGCAGCAGGTCCCGCCTGGGCTCCGCCTCTTTGCCCTTATTTGGAGCAGGCGGGATTAGACTCTGACGTCACAGTCGAGCCGTTAGTGGCCAACTCCGCCTACTAAGGGCTTCACGGCAACTCTGCAGAATCCTATGGGTGACGTCACGGACATTACGTCCATTTATATATACAGTCTATGGTTCAGACTCAAGTCCTGTGTGTGATGGCACATCCAGGATATTCAGTGTCCTTTTTTTAAACAGAAGACCGTTGCTAGAAGCTGCAGCTACAGATGTAGCACTCCAGATCAGACTCAAATGGGTGTGTCCCAGTCAAAAGCACAGCGGATGCCAGTGGCTGGGGGTGTTGCCAAATTGCTAGAGGGCGTTGCCCAATTTCCCCATTTGTTCAATTACAGGATTTAACCATGAGATGGCGCTTCATTCACAAAATACACAAAGACAACTGGGTGGCAACTTAGTCTGTTTGCAATGTTTGCAGCTCTGCAGTTGTGTTTGCTGAATAATGGTTTTCACAAGCTACTATAATGAAAAAAACATCAATATTTTTAGATCAAATAAAGTATATAGTTTGCTTTATGCAGTATATTTCTTGTAATATTGTTGGGGTGTTTTTACACAGTACAGTAGATTGAAGTAAATAAACTTATACATTAAGATAAGAAAAGATGGACCTTTATTAATCCCGTGGGGAAATTCAGTAGTTCAAACAGCAACAGGGTGAGAGTGAAAAACAGGACAGCACAGATTCACACAGATTAATAAAATCAAAAATAAGATGAGCGATACAAATAATAATAATGAGAAACTATGAAATAAGAAATGAATACAACTAAAATGTAATTATCATATAATAATGTATTGTATTATTAAGTAATATCATACATTATCCCCATTATTGCAGATGCCACATTGAATGGATGAACACATGTATGCATCAATAATTACAACAGAGTATTTCTAAATACAAGTTGTAAAAATGCTTATATGTATTTAATATCAACCCTTTGGAGTGGACCGTCACGCCGGCGTGATCAGATCACATGACCCGTTCAAGCCGGTGCCGCATAAAAACAACAGTCCGGACAACATTGCCGTGTGTTTCTGTCGAAAGTACTGGCTTGGAACTATATCCCAGTCTTTGTTTCATGCAAAAAGACCCAGTAAACACGGAGGTACGATGATATAAAGTTAATACAATTCAAAAGTATGAAAAATGGAAGCACATAATTGAATATCTTCGCCGTATTTGATCATTTTACGAAACGGAAAATACTGGAAACTGTAGATCCTGTTCAACAGGATGTATATGTGCATTTCTGTCGAAAGTACTGGCTTGAAACTATATGCCAGTCTTTGTTTCATGCAAAAATACCCAATAAACACGGATATACGATGATATAAAGTTAATACAGATATATTTCAGAAGTATGAAAAATGGAAGCACATATTTGAATATCTTCGCCGTATTTTATCATTTTACGAAACGGAAAATACTGGAAACTGTAGATTCTGCTCAACAGGATGTATTTACCAGGGAGGGGGTGAGGTAATCAAACGGCCAAATTAGCCCAGGACACCAAAGGGTTAATAACATAATTAGGGATGTCCCGATCACCTTTTTTTGCTCCCGATCCGATTCCGATCATTTGATTTTGACAATCTGCCGATACCGATTTTTCCCGATCCGATCTTCATGCAATGCATTAAGAGAAAAAAAAGGTAACAGATAACGGCTGGTCATCCAACGCGATGAATTCAGCTATCTTGGCTGTTATTGTGTTGGCCTTTTCACTGTTCTGGGGCAGTTTCTCTTTCCTTTTAAAAGTCTCTGAAAGTGTCGGTTGTTTCAGTGCCGTTACCTGAGTGGCCGCTGTGTACTCGTCGTGTTGTTGTTGGTGTTTGTTTCTCAGGTGGCGTATTAGATTGGTCGTGTTGAACGTAGCTCTGTTCTTTCCACCACGCGGAAACTCTGCCTTGCAAACATTGCATCTGGCTGTTACACTGCCTTCGCTTTCAATTTTATAATACTTCCAAACTCCTGACATTTTCTCTGTCCCGACTCCCGAGTCACCAGCTGAACGTAGCCTCTCGTTAGCTTACTGCTACTATTAGACACTGCGCCCTGCCCACTCTGTTGCCAGATTTCAGAGAAATAAGCAACCAGGTCTATGAAAACAAGCCCAAAGAAAGCAACACATACATGATGTTGTGTAATTTTAAACCAAAACGAAGTCCTCAGGATGACTTTAAGACGTGAACATGGTCATTTTTGTTTTGTAACATTAAATTAAAAAAAAAAATTATAAAAAAAAAAAATCCCGATCCCCGATTTTTTTCTCCCGATCCCCGATTTTTGGAAAATCACGTGATCGGCTCCGATCCCCGATCACGTGATCGGATCGGGACATCTCTAAACATAATGATTACTTTCAGATGATAATACTTTTCAGGGTTCGGTCCGGTCTGACAGCGCTTAGCTCTCTGCTGCAGAGAAGATCACTGCTCTAAACAAAGTCAAAAATCCTACATCCAAACGAAATAAATATAATTAATTATGATGAATACGTTAAGTCTTGTTCATTGTTTTTCACTTTAATTAAATGTTTGATATTTCCGGCACAGACCCTTTCGTACCGGCAATGCGCGATAGAAACAACAGAAAGTGCAACAGTTTAAATATGCCAGTGTTAATTTCGTCAACGAAAACTATGACGAAAAATGTTCACCAACAACCTTTTTTACATGACTAAGACGAGACGATGACTAGCTAAAAATAGATTCTTGATAACGAAAACTATGACGAAATGTATATTTAGTTTGCGTTGACGAGACGGGACTAAGGTGTTAATAGTGGACTATCGGACATTCAAAATGCGGGGACGGAGCGTTCAGAGAGACACATTTTGACTAAAAGTTGACTAAAAAGTAATTTTCCATCGACTAAAAGTTGACTAAAACGTTTTGAGTTTTCGTCGACTAAAACTAGACTACAACTACGAAGGATAGGAATGACTAAAATGTGACTAAAACTAATAACCATTTTCGTCTAAAGACTAAGGCTAAATCAAAAACAGCTGCCAAAATGAACACTGAAATATGCAAACACAAACCTACAGACTGGGGGTTGGAAGATCACAGCAGGGGGGGGGGCTGTGGAATGTGCTTGGGAGATTTACTCCACACATTCCGATGGCCAATTAGTTTTAAACAAGGAGTTTGCAGCATACAGCACAGGCAACATGTGGGGTGGGGGCTTCTCAAAAGATTTTTTTTGTTGTTGTTTTGTGTCAGTTTTACGTCGCCACTTCCATTCACATTTTTCATCATTGTCCCACAATGTTTATCATGAAATTAATATCCATATATTTTATACTATACTTGCACTGCTTACCGTTTTCATACTTTATATATCTTAGCATATTAATACACACTGTTCATACTGCTCACAGGCTGCTAGTGTATTCATACCCAAGCTCACTGTCTATTCATCATTCAATTCATTTTATATTTTATTCTGTAGATTGTGTACATTACTTTTCACTTTACTGCTTGTTGCACCGTTAGAAGCAAAACTGCAATCTGTAATCTGTGCAATAACAATAAAGCAGGCATCTTTATTGTAGCCTCAACAATCAAGTTCTAAGTAGTGCAATATGAAATAAAAACTAAAACAATCTGTGCCGTTGTATTTGCTGTAAAGTGTCTCTACTGTAGGCTATTTTTATTATATGTACAGCACTTTGGCTCGACCAAAAATCGTTTATAAATGTGCTATATAAATAAAACTTGATTTGAAAAACCACTACACTCTTTTGGCAGTGTTGTGGTGCCGAGAGATGGGAGTCGGAGGCGGGGTATCAAAAGGTACAAGCTAGACTTTTATTTAGCATCAGAAAACCATTGTACACAACTTCATTCCCGGGAAGCGAAGACCGGCGGAAACAGGAAGTCCGGTTCACTAAAATGTCCGTGCAGAACAATACCCCAACCCATAGATCCGTGGGTGAATAATGTCAATCACCACAGTGTACACACATTAACAACAACTACACTATTTTGGCAGTGTAACAATTAAACAAGAACTAATCTCTATTGGCAGTAACAATTAGATAAATAATAAACTGTCAGACTGAAACTGAAGACAAACAAACTATTTTCAGCAATCAATCTGTTTAGTTGACTCTGAGTGACATGTGGCGATTTAAAAAAATCGTTTTTTGGCTGTTTAGATGGTGTTGCTCCATCTGGGTCACTGCCGGTGGTTGAGACGGAGGGGTCTTTGGCGACTAGTTTTATAACCTCATGTACATAAGTTAGGTGCTCCAGGAGATTGGCGTCCTTTATCCCCACAAATTAAAAATAGTGGTTATATCTCCAAGTTGTAAATGCGCTGCTGCTCTCGCTGATACTTGCATCTGCCATAGTGTACTGGTGGTGGGCGTTGCATCGCTGATTTGCTCCCCAACGGCAGCCATTACGGCGCTCACAACAACAACAACGGGGAACTGCGTCGGGTCGATGATCGTGTTGCTTTTAATCACACGAAGCCAGAATAAATTGAATAACGACTTCTCCAACCTTATACTTTGCTCCAGAGTGCCGTGGTTCATTGTTTATTAATGTGTTTCTGCAGCATTTACCGACCGCTGCAGTGCTGGCTGCTCTTCCACGGGAGTTTATTCTCCCGTTAGCTCCCGGTTAGCTCACACTGCAGCGGCCGCTCTAAAGTATTCACTGTCCGACTCACACAAGCAGCTGATGCATATCCCCAGTTCCCCTTAGCCTAAGTGAATGTGTGTCAGTCTGAATTGACGCTGTTTGGTATCAAAACGCTGTTATGAAAGTTTCTCTGGTATAAAACGGATGATGTTAGCATAGCAACCGAAGCTAAACTGACTACTTGCATCCGATAGCTGCAATAATACAAAACAACACGTCTGCCTCTTTCCACAATGATCGATAACAGTGAACGGATGGTCAAAGGTACAAATAAACAGAATCACACGAAGCCTGGTTAGTGTTGCCTGACTTTATAAAGTGTGTTTATAGGCACTACTGCTTGTAGGCAGGCATAACAGTCGACCCATGTTCAGGGGAGGTGGGTTTAGTTTCCTGCACGTCTCGACGTAAGAGAGACGTAAGCGACGCCACCTCTTAGCTCCGAAGCTCTTGCCTCTAGACCGACAATTTTTTGGAGCTGGAAGTGAACCCGATTCCGGAGCTAAGAGCCGGCGCCGCTGCGGGTGTGAACAGGAAAAAACGGCACTTTTCAGGCTCCAGCTCCGAGCCGGAGCTGAAAAAGCGCTAGTGTGAAAGGGGCATGTGAGAGGACATCGCTGTATGTTTGAGCCGGGCTGCATTTCCTGATGAAAAAAACATAGCGATGTTTTGTACTTACACCTAGGCCTACGTGAATTAAACAACATTATTTTGTTAAATTAAAACATGGTGATGTTTTGTAAATGATTACATGTCTCTTATTTAGCACAGGATATGATCCTATCCGTGACATGGATCTTAACAAATATCCGATCAGATACCTGTAGACCTATCAGCTGTTTATTTCACATGAGTTCCAGTGTGGCAGCTTTTCACGGCTCCCCCTGGTGGATCCATGATCCATTGCAGCTGGTTTCATTAAAATTACATTTATTTATCAAGGGGGCGTTTCAAGTCCTGCGGGGGGGTTTTCATTTTCAGCAGGGGCCCACCCCGTGCCGATCACGGACCCGCACGGGTAGGCGTCTGAATGAAGCGCTACATCTGTAGACTGCAGAAGCATTAGTTTTTTGTTTTTGAGGATGGAACAACTTCACACACAGATATAGGGAGGCTAGACCTATACAATTCATTTAGGTTTATAAATTAATGTCAAGACATTTATGTTATTGATTTCTGAAGCACTTTCTAAATAATAAAAAGAGAGTTCATATGTATTTACTGCATGTATGCATTGATGAAAAAAAAAAGTGCAGTAATATAGAAAATTGAGGATGCAACGCATTGGTATGAATCGTGATGCATCGGGATATCGAATTGAATCGAATCGTTGACAGGATTATCGAATCGAATCGTGAGACCAGTGAAGATGCACAGCCCTAGTAGACAGGAGACAGAGGGAGACGGCATCCTGTCACTGCGAGTCTCAGTATGCTCCGTTCCTCTTGTGTTTTGTTTTTTTGGTCTAATTATTGTCTAAACTTTGTCGTGTCTGTATGAAACGTCATTTTGAGTGACCATGCTTTTGATCCTGTGGATTACATTTGCCTTCTGCAGACCATGTCTGGCCATTCAACTTTCCAAGACCCACCTGAGTGACAGCACGAACAGGTATGGCGAGGAGCCCCGGCCTCTGCGCTGCTACAGCCGCGAGGCTATGCTAGAGCTACAATGCGATCGGCCTCCTACGAATACACCAAACCATCTGTGCTCGGAGATTCAGCCGGCCACCACTTCCATCCATCATTATCACAAACCTGCGCTCATTGAGCAACAACGTGGACACACTAAGGACATACACAAGGTACTGTCACCACTTTTAAAGTGAGGTTTTGTTTAGTTTCTTATTTAGTGCAATAGTGTTTATTTCCTTGTATGCAAGTAGACTCCTTTTGTTAGAGTCCTCCCTTTGTTTGGTTATTTGTCAACCTGTGCCCTTTTCGCCCTTTTGTTTGTTCCAGGCTGCATGCCTGCCATTTTATTTACTTCTGCTATTTAAAATAAAGTTTAAACCCATTTATAATTATTACCAATTCCATTCTGGTGTATGTTGGTTTCCTCTACCCTAGAGGGGGACGTAACAAGTATGTACATAAATGATCTGCCTTCTGTGTGTGGAGAATGTGATGTATTAATGTATTCTGATGACAGTCGTTTTTACTCATGGCAAAACCACGGAAGAGGCTGCTACCAAGGTCACTGATGTATTGGAGAATATTACATCCTGGCTTAACAATAATTGTTTGCAACCAAATGTCTCAAAGACAGTGTGTATGTTCTTCTCCAAGGGCCACAGCATTATAACAGAACAAGATGTTTTCTTTTCTGGAAGGAGACTTCAGGTTGTCTCGGAGTACAAGTACTTGGGAATACATATTGACACAAAACTCAATTTCAAAATCCATATCAAAAAGGTCTGTGAAATTACAGATACATTAGAAACTTGCTATCATCTGCAGCAGCTAAGCTATACCTTCACTCCATGGTCCTCTCCCACATCTACTCCTGTCTGATCAGCTGGTCTGATGCTCACTCTGCAGCTCTAAGGCCACTGGAATCACTGTATAAACAAGCACTCAGAACGTCAATCACCATCTGGCAAAGGGACTACCGATGAAAACTAGCCTTAGAACACGAGACAAAAAGCCATTCCGGTATCATCATTGTCACATTGTTAAAAAGTATAATCTGTTCAGCTGGGGAAATCTCATGGTTTACAAAAACATCCGCTTAGTTTATAAGACCACTCGTGGGTTGGCTCCTCCTCCTCTGGCTGCATCAGCCTAAAGTCCACCTCAACCAGGGCTACTCGAGGTGCGGCTAGGAGAGACGCACCATCCCATTTAGGAAGAGCGCATTCAGCCAGGCTGTCTTTCATTTCATTCCACGCATCCCATCCATCTTCTCCCGCTTATCCGTGGTCGGGTCTCGGGGGTAGCAGTTTCAGCAGAGAGCCCCAAACTTTCTTTCCCTGGCGACATCAACCAGCTCTGACTGGGGGGTCCCAAGGTGCTCCCAGGCCAGCAAAGAGATATAATCCCTCCACCTGGTCCTAGGTCTACCCCTTGGTCTCTTCCCAGCTGGACGTGCCTGGAACACCTCCCTAGGGAGGCGCCCAGGTGGCATCCTAACTAGGTGCCCGAACCACCTCAACTGGCTCCTTTCGACGCGAAGGAGGAGCGGCTCAACTCCGAGTCCCTCCCTGATGACCGAACTTCTCACCTTATCCCTAAGGGAGACGCCAGCCACCCTGCGGAGGAAACCCATCTCGGCCGCTTGTATCCGCGATCTGGTTCTTTGGGTCATGACCCATCCTTCATGACCATAGGTGAGGGGAGGAACGAACATGGACAGACAGAGAGCTTTGCCTTCTGGCTCAGCTCCCTTTTCTTCACAACGGTGCGGTAAAGCGACTGCAGTACCGCTCCCGCTGCTCCGATTCTCCGGCCCATCTCCCGCTCCATTGTTCCCTCACTCGAGAACAAGACCCCGAGATACTTGAACTCCCATCCCATCAATGGAATTCAATACCTCAACCAACGAGAGAGTCCTCATCCTACTACACATTCAAGTACAGTGTTAAAAAGTGGCTCATTAATAATCAACAGTGTCAGCACTGATGTGTGGGTGTAGGTGTGTGTATGAGTGCGTATTGTACATTTTTTATTTATTATCATGACTTGCTCTCATCTGTATTTAGTGATGTCATCTATTGTAAATATGTACAATGGTATAACAATGTCGTGGTATTTTATTATTGCTTTTAGGATGTCACCATCTGGCAAAGGGACTATCGGTGAAAACTAGCCTTTTGGCTATTCGAGTATTTTTACATGTTTTAATATGTTGCTTAATGAACACTGTCCCTTGTTTTAAATAGATCAATTCAATGGACTGACTCAGCATGTGACGGAGCCCACGCACAGCAAGGGGCACACTCTGGACTTAATGATCTCAAAGGGTCTTTGAGCTTGAAAAGCACCAGGTTTTCCTGTTCACACCGCAGCGGAGCGCCTCTTAGCTCCGGAATCCGGTTCGTTTCAAGCACCAAAAAATGTCCGGCCAGAGCAAAAGCACCGCATACGTCACGCTTACGTCGAGGTGGGATCAACTCCTGAACAACAACAAAAAGCCCGCGTTTTATCCAGTTTGTACACAACGATGGAGAAACTTAACAAGCAGCAATGGTCCACTGAAGAGACCAGCTACCTGCTGGGAATCTGGTCTTCCGAAGAGGTACAGCGGAAGCTGGAGCACAATCGGCCATTGTTGTTGTTGTCGGTGTCAGCTGTGAGGGGTTTCCGTACAGGTTTGGCTTTATGAAGCAGGCACGCAAACGGTTACGTCATGACGCAAACGATGACGCAATGACACAGCACCAGTCGGACTCTGGGCAGTGTGAAAAGAGCCAGAGCTAAACCGAAGAACCGGTTCTGAACCTGAAAAGCTCTAGCACGGAGCTTGAACCGGAGTTGCGTTGGTGTGAATGAGGTAATAGTAAACAAGTCTCTTCACTCAGGTGTTTTTCCACAGGCTCTGAAAACTGCAGTCATTAAACCGCTCTAAAAAAACAATAATCTAGACGCTTCATTAATGAACAATTACAGGCCCATTACCTGCCGGAGCCGCCAGAGCCTCGCAACGGCGGGTGTTTGCGGCCGCGGATGCGGTACCGGCACAACGGCACTGTGAAAGTCCACGGCCCACCTATGCCAGAGCCAGCGGCCCAACGGGAAAAGTCCCGATACTTCCGATGGCCAATCCGAGCCTGCTCACACACACACAACTGAAGTCATTTGCAGACATATGTATAAATCTCTCATACACACATGTGAAACGCTCTCACACACAGACACAACCGCGTTGCAGTCGGGAAGAAAATAAATGTGGAGCGGCACCTCACCACTTCATAAGGAGTTTAACCGTGACACTTTTCGAAATCCCGTTTGTGTCCCCCCATTTTACAAATAGGCCTATGTTTATTATTATCTTTTAACGCAAGCCATCATCGCCACGGAGAAGCACACAGCCTCTGTGAGCGAGCGAGACAGAGGGAGAGAGAGAAAACACACCTTTATCTATTTAATATAGCCTAGTTGTACAAAATAAAGTAAGAAATCATTCCAATGTGTACTATAGGACAGTAAACAGTTTACAAGGAGAGTGATTAGTAAAATAGTATAAATAAAAAGAAAGAATGCTAACTAGGTAACATAAGATAAGAATGAACAAGTTTAAATGATTTGTTATTGGTTGTGATCATATTCTAAAGATGTTTGGATTATTGAACAGTATACAGCATGGAGTGTTGAGAGATGTATCCACAAATTCTTGTTGTGCTCAAAGTGCACCAGCTGATGCTTTTAACTTCAACATTTAATTTTCTTTTCACTGCAAACGGGTCCCACAGACCCAAACAGCACACAAAGGTTAAAGGTAAGCATATAATAATGTTAAAATGTGCTAAATATATACACTGCAAAAAAACTGAAAAAGAGGAGTAAAAGTAGCCCCCGACTTGTTTTATGTTTTGAAAGTAGCCCTCATCCTAAAAAGGTTGGTGACCCCTGTCATAGGACGATACATTTGACCATTTTAAGCTTGGCCTACCATTTTATTGGAGCGGCAGGTGGGGCTTGAAAAGGCCCACCTGTTCAAAGTGGGCAATGCCAGGAAAAGTTTGAGAACCACTGAACTATAGTAACGCAGTGTAGGCGGAGCCGTGACGTCATCTTCAATGTGTGTCACTAACCGATCTGCAGCCCTGCCCCATCTGCAGTGCGCATGTGCGAGATGGTCCGCCATATTTGACAACTCCATACGGCAACTCTAATGGGACATTTGACACAGTGGCGTTTGGCAAAGCAGAAAAAGAACACTCAAAAAACCCACAATATTAATCTGAACGAGAGACGAGTTATTGTTATCACAACGTGACTTCACTATTATTGAGCAACTCCTTTTGTGGGTCATTTTATTGGGTTAAGTACATTGTCAGAATAAGTGAGAAATGGATGTAACTTCTGTTGGACAGCCATCATACATGCTGAAGAAATATTGACTGAATGTATATAATATGTATGGCATTCATAATTTATATCTAATTACATTAACTGTGAATGTCCTTCATTTTATTTCAAATAACAAAATATTTTAATAAAGATATTTGAGACGTTTATGACTCACGCATGCACGATGCAAATCGGGCAGCCGTCTAGACGTCAAATGTCCCATTAGAGTTGCCGTATGGAGTTGTCAAATATGGCGACCTTCTCGCACATGCGCACTGCAGATAGGGCAGGGCTGCAGATCGGGTAGTGACAATGTGAACCACAAAACCAACATCAGCCGTTAGCTGTTAGCCCTCAGAGCTCACAGCTCCTCATATCTGTTCAGAAACTAGACAGAAGTTAAACAAGTACAAACCACAGACTGTCTGTGTCATGGCGAATACAGTCGCTGCTTTATTTATGTCTGTATAGGCCGTTCCGAGCTGAATAAGGGCGTCAAATGAAGGCAAGACGCCCGCCTGGCGGAAACGCTGGAATTAGGAATATCTTGTGATGAGTGCACACTGACCTGAGCTCCAGGGGCCTCCTTCTTCTCCTCCATGCTGCTCATCAGCTGTCCTGATGAAGACCACAGAGCTGCTTCATTATTAATATAATACAAATATTTAGATATAATTCATCATAAACTGTCAGCAGTGAAGAGGAGGAATTCAAAGAGTTTATTCAATGATATGTTCTATTTCTGGATGCTTCTATGTAGTGTTTTATCACACCACGTGCAGTGCCTTGTCTCATCTATGCTGCTGTCACGTAAACATGGTCCAAATGATCCATTTGGTCAATGTGATGCTAAGCAGAGGAGAACATGATAGAAAGGTCAGATAGTTATTAACGCTACATGCAAATTACTTTAACCATTACGATACAAAGTTGGTTTTCTGTGTAAATTATTATGAATACAAATAATTAGATATAATTCATCATAATCTGTGTAGCAACTTACATTCTAACTTACAGCTCACAGTTAGTTCACTTTTATTTCATCAAAATGACTTTATTCACATAGAAAGTGACATTAATGGATGTTTGAACCACGGTTATAACGCTATCCGTGTGAAACTATCACTAAGTTAACACAGAAAGCAAACATTAGCTAGTGAGACTGTTTAATGTACTCCATGTATACAGTATTTTCTGTATATTGTGTATTCTTTAGATACTCTAGTGATATGTGTCCTGTGTGTATACTTGCTGCTAATGCTTCATTTGTATTATCTTATTGCATCTTTTAAATATGTTTAACTCGTGTAATGCCTGAAAACACTTCTGCTGGGACACAATCATTTCCCAGTTTAAGATAAATCATTATTTAAATAAAGTAGATCTATTTATCTAATGAGCTAAACCGTCGCTTAGCTTAGCGTTAGCTGCTAACTGAAGAACCCCATTCATTTCAATGGGAAAAATGCTACGTCGCGGTGAATGGCCATGCTAATAAGCTAGTTAGCATACATTTAAAAATATATATGGTAAAGAGCACCAACACAACAACTCAAACCGTCTTAAAGACAACTGGTGGAATAAATAACTAACATAAAGTCAGCTGAGCATTACAAATCAACTGTTACTCCCCCAGAGCCGAACTGGAATAATAACTGTAGCTGTTAGCCGTTAGCTGTTAGACTTAGCTTAGCCTTTATTTAAAGATAGTTTGAGACTATTTTTGTCGCACATTTAAAGTTTTTTTGTGAGTTTCTTTCTACCAATATTACAGCTGTTGTGTTAAATAAGATAACTTTTGATTCGTGATTAACTGTAAACTAAGCTAAGAGGTGTAAATACACTTAATGAAACCTCTGCATGTGTTTAATCCACTCACCTCTTCTTTCGTCTTCTTCTTCTTCCGTGTTTATTGGCGGTTGGCAAACCAACTTGTAGGTGCATTACCGCCCCCAACTGGACTGGAGTGTGGACAAGAGACTATGCAGAAAACAAGAAACAAAACAAACAAAACAAAGAACCAAAAGTCTAGATTATTTTAAATGTATCAATTTCTCTTATAACGTAATAATCTCACAATATATATTGCCTGATGTTTTCCCTAACAGCCCTGATAGCGACAAGTCATGGAATGTTGCTTTCTTCAGTGTCTGGAAAAGCACATTTCTCTGAGTACTATATTTCCTGCAAAGCAGTAAAACATGCTCAACAGTTTCTGGCTGGCTGCAGTGTACACACTTTCCGGTTGGATGCTTTCCTATTATACTTAAAGTATGATTGAGACCTGTATGACCTATTCTCATCCACGAAATGACATTTTCCTCCCTTCTTTCAAACCCCACCTTCCTTCCATCCCCCACATACCTTTGCATTGTATAAAGATGTCTTCCTGTATCACTAAGGTCCCAATGATCTTGCCATGTTGTTTGTGCATATTTATGAATGAATGTTTGAACCTCTGCTTTGCTGAGTGGAACTTCTATGTCTAAGTTCATACTTCTGAGTGTTTGTTTGGCCAGAATATCCACCTGTTCATTACCCTCTTATTCTGGGTGGAAAATGCCTATTTTAAAGTTAGATTGGCCATTAAAATGCGTTTTGATGTCATTTGATGCGAGAAATATGAGTTGTTATTTCAGATTATGTGTACAGTGGATATACATGATCTTTAGTTTGCTAGTTATTACGAAGATTACTTCAGGAAATTGTGTCGATACAATGTTTTCATTGTCACCAAGGTGGTTGCTAGGGACGCTGCTATCGATATTATTTCTGTTATGTTGTGTAACTGTTTAATGGTGTTATCTTTATTGCTACCTCCTTCCCCGTCAATGTATAGTGTTGGTCCACAGCGCAAACGTATTAGTTTAACAAAATCCGCATCTAAAGATACGTTATTTTCTCCCTGTGCAATTCCAGTCTCACATCTCACATCACATCGTCATTAACAAATACCGGAAACAGACCGAAAACACTTTATTCCAAGTGCTCTTGCTTTTCTCTTTGAAAGTCATCACATAACGGCATTGTAATACACGGTTCGGCCGCTTTACATATTACATATCTGCCGTAGTTCTGTATTTATAGAGCCCTGATGAGAAGACTTCTAGACAAACATGAGGAACTGCCGCCAACACTGGAAACGTGACGTGGATCATAAATATATCAACAATTAAACAACATCTTACATTTCTTTTCACACAATTCGTCTCCTTGCAGTATCAACACTAATTTCGGCTCACTTTTATATTTGATCCAATTGGTAGATAGGCTGTATTTACACCATAAAGGTGCACAGCTGATAGAAAGGGACACCTAGTGGTTAAAGCATGTTATTGAATTTCATTATTTTTATTATTAAATATTAATAGAATCCGTATAAAGTATATTCATTACTCGTTATTCTCTACTAATAGTTCATTAAAGACTATATATAATGACTATTTTGCACATCCCTTTCAAGATTTCAAGATTTTCTAAGGTTTATTGACATATCATATACACAAACGGTGTAGTTGTAGTTTGCAATGAATGAAAAACGTTGTGCATACCTCCAGCAATGTTAACTATGTTGAAGCACTTTTTAACTGATATTATACATATGTATTATACTCTTATAATCTTATGTATGTAGATAGTATAAGAAATGTGCAGAATATGACAGTTTAATGGTGGAGGTACACACATAGATGCCTTGTAATGCACTGTTGAGGAACCTGCGACCAAAGTTTTTCATCTTGTCAGGTTTGAACAATCAATAAATAAAGAACACAGAATTATTAAATATAAAACAAATAATTTGTGTGATTATACTAAATTATTTACAAATAAACACCACTGCATTACAACTGTTACACATGATGATGTAACGCAAATGTTTCCAACTTGGGATCAATAAAGTATATCTTATCTTAAGCTGATCGATGGCTACTGCCATATTTGCAGAATGTGCCTCCGAACTTTGACAAGTGCATGTTTCAGGCTTATCAATTAATGTAATGTAATGTTATCAATTAACAACAGGAGGGGTCACAAACATAAGACCAGCTGTTAAATAAAGCTCTTCTGACCTTAGCTGGCATGTGGGTATATATTAATGCTACCCATTATGGGCACAAGCAATTTTCACCCATTTATTGATTATATGTTTTAAATTTGAGTGTTTCCTATCCCCTAAACCTCCAGGGATGTACGCCGTTTAATACTGGCAACTTCTTATTATGGGAAATACGAAAACGTCTTTTAAAACTACAACTCCCAGTAGAGACGTGCCATAGATAGAGAACATGTTGCGAAACAGAATAGCCAGCATGTGTAGTTCTGGGGACGGGGTGGGGGAGGGGGGGGGGGGACGCGGTGGACCCGTTCAAATCCAGTTTTGGACAGTCTGCCGTAGTTCCATCCCATTTCAAGTGCTGTTCGAGGCTCTGCACACTCTCCAATCACAGAGCTTGAGGACTATCACAGGGTTTGTCAAGCGAAGCGGAGAGAATACTTACTTCCGGGTGTAATATTCTGTAAAGCAAATGAGCTGCTCCGACCCTCGTCCTGACGGACTCCAACTTGTGTTTATTAATCAAACAATAAATAAACACAAGGATAATTATGTGTTATTGTTGAGTAAATGGAGAATTGCACAGGGGAAAATAACGTATCTATTGTGGTGATTGACATTATTCACCCACGGATCTATGGGTTAGGGTAGGGGTTGGCCAACCAGGGGTGGCCAACCACGTCACTGATGCATTTTTGTGGCATTGGGATATATTTTTTAAATCCTCTGGAGCAGATAGAGGCGCTGTGGATTATTGTTATTGATTAATGCATCAGTGTTTCTTAGGGTCAAAAACACTAAACTCACAACTTAAAATGAAAGCTTTTAGTTTATTCAATAAAAGAGCACATGTTCAATGTGAAAAGTGACAGTAGTTATAGATTATTTGCAATTTGGTGCTATATATATATTAAAAAAATAAAAATAATTATATATATTTTTTAAACACCTTGAATTTCAGGGGGGGGCGCGGGGCTCCGTTGGCGGGGCGCAGCGCCCCTCCAAGACAATGGTAGGGGAAACACTGGATAGTGTTTAATCAATGATAGGTTTCCCCCCCCTCAAAGGTGATTGGTTCACTGCATCACAGGTATTATTGTGATTGGTTCTTGGGCCACATCAAAATTAGACGCGCTGTCATCCTCTCATACTGACACCTGACATCACACATACACACGTAGGGAGAGCCAGGACGAAAGTAACACGGGACGAAAGTAACACGGGACGAAAGTATCACGGGACGAAAGTAACACGGGACGAAAGTAACGGAGCGATTTTATCCGAGCCCAAACAACTTTGACCGGCCAAATTACGTCAGAATTATCAGCATTCAATACTTAACAGACCTACTAAATATCAGGTTTAACTGTCAGGAGTAGCTAGTGTTGTCACGATACCAACATTTTGGTTTCGATACCAAGTCAAGAATTGCGATTCCGATTCTTTTCGATACTTTTCTTAAAAAAAGGTAAACGGTCTTAAATGTAATTATTGTGCTTTATTTCACACCAGAACCATAACCATAACACAAACTTTTAAACAATGAGAATAATAAATAAAATAAACGACAAGAATTCGTATTAAATAAAATTAATACATTTCTCACAGACAGGCCTCGTGGTGTCCATAGGCTTGCCCTCACTGTCAGAGATATAGCTCAAATACTTCCAAATTTCGCTTCTGGCGTCTTTTTTTGTCAACAAGCTGAGGCGCAGCGGCAGCTGCACTCCCACTTGCAGCCATGCTTCTCGTTTTCTCACATGCTCTGGCAGCTAGCGCGTGAGAGAGGGGAGGCACTTGAGCGTGCTTGAGAGGGGCGGGACTGCAGGCACAGCTGCAGTGCAGGGAGTCGAAGCAGAGCGCTGAACACACACGGCTCTTATTAAACGGCGCTTTCTCACCGGAGTACTTTCCACCGTCATTCTTAAAGTACCGATACTAATGAAACGGAGGAATAGTAACGTTTTTAACGGCAGGGTATCGCGGTACCTTTCAAGTATCGGTACACCGTCAACACTAGTCAGGAGTCAGTGTCTCTCCCCCAAACTCACACATATACAATTCGATATGAACTGAAGAGCCGCATGAGCCGCGGGTTGGCCACCCCTGGGTTAGGGTATTGTTCCTCACGGACATTTTAGTGAGCCGGACTTCCTGTCTCCGCCGGTCTTCGCTTCCGGGCATGAAGTTACTAGGCTTGTTTGAGACAAGCAAGACCTGCAAAGACCTGCAGTTGCGATCAACGTCTTGCTAGTGCGTTGCATGATGGTTAGTCATTTTGTCCGACTTGCTCTGGAGGCTCACCCACATGAGACTTTGAAATCTCGCGGGACAAAGACGCCTGCAGCCTTGAGAGCGAGGCGAGGCGAGTTGGCGCAGTTGCTCTCCACGAGCTGCGGAAGCGAAATGCTTGATGGGAAACGGCTCGCTGGTATCTCGAGCTGAGCGCTCATTGGTGGTTTTTACCACGTGCTGCTGATGAAACTCTCCAATTGGCTGGCAAAAGTTTGTTGTTGTTTTGTGTCAGTTTTACGTCGCCACATCCATTCCCATTTTTCATCATTGTTCCACAATGTTTATCATCATGAAATTAATATCTATATATTTTATACTATACTGCTTACCGTTTTCATACTTTATATATCTTAGCATATTAATACACACTGTTCATACTGCTCACAGGCTGATATCTAGTGTATTCATACACACTGTTCATACTGCTCTCAGGCTGATATCTAGTGTATTCATACACACTGTTCATACTGCTCTCAGGGCTGATATCTAGTGTATTAATACACACTGTTCATACTGCTCACAGGCTGATATCTAGTGTATTCATACACACTGTTCATACTGCTCTCAGGCTGATATCTAGTGTATTCATACACACTGTTCATACTGCTCACAGGCTGATATCTAGTGTATTCATACACACTGTTCATACTGCTCTCAGGCTGATATCTAGTGTATTAATACACACTATTCATACTGCTCTCAGGCTGATATCTAGTGTATTAATACACACTGTTCATACTGCTCTCAGGCTGATATCTAGTGTATTAATACACACTGTTCATACTGCTCACAGGCTGATATCTAGTGTATTCATACCCCACTGTTTATTCATCATTCAATTCATTCTATATGTTATTCTGTAGATTGTGTACATTACTTTCTTTACTAACTAAAGATCATGTACATCCACTGCACACATAATCTGAAATAACAAGTCATATTTCTCGCATCAAATGCCATCAAAAGGCATTTTAATCCCCAAACTAACCTTTAAATAGGCCTTTCCACAGAGAATAAAACGAATGTCGGCCATGTTTTTTTTTTCTGCAGGGAGAAATGTGAAAATCACGTGACATAGACGCCAGCCATTGGAATGAATGGTGACAAAAAACGTAGGCATTTTACAATTTCAGAGGCGTTATCGTAGAAATACTACGTCCTACGTGTGGACCAACATAATTATTACACGTTTTTTTATGAGATCATTGGGACCTTAGTCACTGATACAGGAAGCTTTATAACATTCAAAGGTATGTGGGGGATGGAAGGAAGGTGGGTTTGAAAGAAGGGAGGACAATGTCATTTCTCGGATGAGAATAGGTCATACATGTCTCAATCATACTTTAAGTATAATAGGAAAGCATCCAACCGGAAAGTGTGTACACTGCAGCCAGCCAGAAACTGTTGAGCATGTTTTACTGCTTTGCAGGAAATATAGTACTCGGAGAAATGTGCTTTTCCAGACACTGAAGAAAGCAACATTCAATGACTTGTCGCTATCAGGGCTGTTAGGGAAAACATCAGGCAATATATATTATTATTATTATTATTAATTATATATGAGATTATTATGTTTCTAAGAGAAATTGATACATTTAAAATAATCTAGAGTTTTGGTTCTTTGTTTTGTTTCTTTTGTTTCTTGTTTTCTGCATAGTCTCTTGTCCACACTCCAGTCCAGTTGGTGGCGGTAATGCACCTACAAGTTGGTTTGCCAACCGCCAATAAACACGAAAGAAGAAGAAGAAGAAAACGAGAGAGAAGAAGAAGATGCACCTTTAAAGTTCTTTGCAATCCGCCAAAAACCGAGAGGTGAAGAAGGAGAAAAGAAGAGGTGAGTGGATTAAACAGATGCAGAGGTTTCATTAACAGCTAAAGTCTAACAGCTACAGTCTAACAGCTACAGTCTATCAGCTAACAGCTACAGTTATTATTCCAGTTCGGCTCTGGGGAGTAACAGTTGATTTGTAATGCTCAGCTGACTTTATGTTAGTTTTGATTACACCAGTTGTCTTTAAGACGGTTTGAGTTGTTGTGTTGGTGCTTTACCATAGATATGGTTTTAAATGTATGCTAACTAGCTTATTAGCATCGCTATTCACCGCGACGTAGCATTTTTCCCATTGAAATGAATGGGGTTATTCAGTTAGCAGCTAACGCTAAGCTAAGCGACGGTTTAGCTCATTAGATAAATAGATATACTTTTTTTAAATAATGATTTATCTTAAACTGGGAAATGATTGTGTCCCAGCAGAAGTGTTTTCAGGCATTACACGAGTTAAACATATTTAAAAGATGCAATAAGATAATAAAAATGATGCTTCTACATAGAAGCATCCAGAAATAGAACATATCATTGAATAAACTCTTTGAATTCCTCCTCTTCACTGCTGACAGTTTATGATGAATTATATCTAAATATTTGTATTATATTAATAATGAAGCAGCTCTGTGGTCTTCATCAGGACAGCTGATGAGCAGCATGGAGGAGAAGAAGGAGGCCCCTGGAGCTCAGGTCAGTGTGCACTTCATCACAAGATATTCCTAATTCCAGCGTTTCCGCCAGGCTGGCGTCTTGCCTTCATTTGACGCCCTTATTCAGCTCGGAACGCCGATACAGACATAAATAAACCAGCGACTGTGTTCGCCATGACACGGACAGTCTGTGGTTTGTACTTCTGTCTAGTTTCTGAACAGATATGAGGAGCTGTGAGGGCTAACAGCTAACGGCTGATGTTGGTTTTGTGGTTCACATTGTCACTACCCGATCTGCAGCCCTGCCCTATCTGCAGTGCGCATGTGCGAGATGGTCCGCCATATTTGACAACTCCATATGGCAACTCTAATAGGACATTTGACGTCTAGACGGCTGCCCGATTTGCATCATGCATGCGCGAGTCATAAACGTCTCAAATATCTTTATTAAAATATTTTGTTATTTTATTTGAGATAAAATGAAGGACATTCACAGTTAATGTAATTAGATATAAATTATGAATGCCATCCATATTGCATACATTCAGTCAATATTTCTTCAGCATGTATGATAGCTGTCCAACAGAAGTTACATCCATTTCTCACTTATACCAACAATGTACTTAACCCAATAAAATGACCCAATAAAAGGAGTTGTTCAATAATAAAAGTCACGTTGTAATAACAATAACTCGTCTCTCTCTTTCAGAATAATATTGTCGGGTTTTTTGTGTTCTTTTTCTGCTTTGCCAAACGCCACCAAATGTCCCATTAGAGTTGTTTTTTTACATTTAAAAAAAAAGAACAGAACAAGTTTTAATTATTTTATTGAACAATTATTTGTTTAATTGAGAACGAAAACAGGAATGTTGAGTTAAATGTTACTCATCCCCCAACCCCACTTAAAAAAGGAACAAAAATGCAGCCCCATCCAAAGATCCTCACAAAGTCCCATTCAAAATGTTAAATGAAAAGAGCCCTTCTCCCTCCACAAAGTCCCATTAAACATGCAAATCTTCCTTCAAGCGATCCTCTGCATTTTGACTAAACCCTTTCAGTCAACGGGCTCTTCCTGGGCCTCATCAACATCACACTCTTCCTCTGCAGTGTCACTGTCCAGCCTTGTTGAGGATGGCTCTGTGTCCGGCTCAAAGAGCCTTAGGTTTGCCGAATGCCAACCAGTTTTTCCACTCTCACATTTGTGAGCCTGTTGCGAACCTTTGTGTGGTCTCAATAGCCATGCAGTAAGCAGGGTGCTATGGCATGGATATTCAAGTGTACTTGAATGGCATCTTTTTGCAGTCAAGATTATGCTAAAATATACTTTCTCCAACTATATTTAAGTTCCCTATGAAGAGCCAACCTTCCATTTAGAAAATTCCCAGTTTATTCCCATAAATTCCCGTGGACAGTTTCCATCTTTGAAAATTCCTGGAATTTTGCAACCCTAGTTACTATAGTTACTGCCCCAGTTCCTAAACTGTATTGGAAACGCAGCATAAAGTGAGCCTGGCCTAACTATACCGTACGAGGCCCTGCAGTGGAAATGCGTTTTTTTCATTGATTTTACCTAGAAATGGGAGGTTTGATATGGGCCTGTAATTGTTCATTACTGAAGAGTCTAGATTATTCTTTTTTTAAGAGCGGTTTAATGACTGCAGTTTTCAGAGCCTGTGGAAAAGCACCTGAGTGAAGAGACTTGTTTACTATGACCTGATTCACGATACGATAATACTTTATTTGTCAGATGAAGTCTGAAATTTGACTTGCGTCACAGCAGCTCCATGTCCAAACATCAACAGACAAGTATCCAGACAAAATACATGAAACACAAACAACAAACATTTAACATAACAGCACAATCATTCACACCAACGCAACTCCGGTTCAAGCTCCGTGCTAGAGCTTTTCAGGTTCAGAACCGGTTCTTCGGTTTAGCTCTGGCTCTTTTCACACCGCCCAGAGTCTGACTGGTGCTGCGTCATTGCGTCATCGTTTGCGTCATGACGTAACCGTTTGCGTGCCTGCTTCATAAAGCCAAACCGTGCGGAAACCCCTCACAATTGACACCGACAACAACAACAATGGCCGATTGTGCTCCTGCTTCCTCTGTACCTCTTCAGAAGACCAGATTCCCAGTAGGTAGCTGGTCTCTTCAGTGGACCACTGCTGCTTGTTAAGTTTCTCCATCGTTGTGTACAAACTGGATAAAACGCTGGCTTTATGTTGTTGTTCAGGAGTTGATATCGCCTCGATGTAAGCGTGACGTATGTGGTGCTTTTGCACTGGCCGGAAATTTTTTGGTGCTTGAAACGAACCGGATTCCGGAGCCAAGAGGCTGCTCCGCTGCGGTGTGAACAGGAAAACCCGGTGATTCTCAAGCTCCAGCTCCGAACCGGCCCTAAAACACCGTTGGTGTGAATGAGGTATATGTGAAGTAGATCTGAGGCCATGCAAGGAGAAACATCTTGGAAAAACCCTGTTGGAATAATATCAAGGCAGCAGGAGGAGGACTTCAGAAGTTGAATAATGTCCTCTAGGTTTTTATCATTAATCTGATGGAACTGTGTCATGGTGTTTGAATTGATGTTAGGTGGACACAGGGACAACACATCTGCTGTACCTGATGCAGGACACTGACTGCTGGTCTGGTTTTCTGAATGAGGGGGATACTGACACTGTGGGGTTAGTCTGTCGACGGTAGCAAACAAGGCACGTGCATTGTTTATGTTTTTGGCAATGATGTCGGAGAAGAAAGACTGTCGTGCAATTTACAATTCCAAATGATAAAAGCCAAGTCTCTCTTTATAGATTTCAAAGTGAACCTGGAGATTTGTTTTTCTCCACCTACGTTCAGCTTTTCGACACTCTTTTTTCTGTTCTCACGGTCATGGCCTTTCTCCATGGAGATCTTTTCTTGCCAGTCACTTCCTTTACCCTAGTTGGAGCAATGGCATCTATAACATTTTTATTTTTGAATTAAAATGATCTACTAGCTCATTTACTGAGATGTTAGCAGGGGCAAGTGCGGAAGAAACATCCTGAGTAAACATTTCCCTAGTGTTTTCAGTTAAATATCGCTTTGTGGTTACTCTTTTTGAACATTTGTGTGAACAGAAATGGAGCTCTCAAAGGAATGGTCAGAGAGCGCAACATCAGTCACCACAACCTCAGAGATATTCAGACCCTTTGAGATCATTAAGTCCAGAGTGGGCCCCTTATTGTGCGTGGGCTCCGTCACATGCTGATTCAGTCCATTGAATTGATTTATTTATAACAAGGGACAGTGTACATTAATCAACATATTAAAAACATGTAAAAGTACTCAATTAGCCAAAAGGCTAGTTTTCATCGATAGTCCCTTTGCTAGATGGTGATTGACGTTTTGAGTGCTTGTTTATACAGTGATTCCAGTGGCCTTAGAGCTCACAAATACCGCCTCCTCTGGTTTTCCCCGAGTTCGCATCCCTGTCTGCTCGAACAAGGGTGAGTCCGGGTACTTCAAAGAGAGTTCAGGCATCGTAGATTGTAGCCAACTTTCCGTGAAAATAATAAAGAGGCCTAGAGAAATTCATGACAGTACCTTGTGTATGTCCTTAGTGTGTCCACGTTGTTGCTCAATGATCGCAGGTTTGTGAGAATGATGGATGGAAGTGGTGGCCGGCTGAATCTCCGCCATATTCTGAACGCCTCCCCTCCTTCCTCGTCTCTTTTTCCTGGTGTTTCTAAGCGGCTCCCGAGGGATTTCATCCAATAACAAAGAGCACAGATGGCTTGGTGTATTCGTAGGAGGCCGATCGCATTGTAGCTCTAGCATAGCCTCGCGTCTGTAGCAGCGCAGAGGCCGGGGCTCCTCGCCATACCTGTTCGTGCTGTCACTCAGGTGTGTCTTGGAAAGTTGAATGGCCAGACATGGTCTGCAGAAGGCAAATGTAATCCACAGGATCAAAAGCATGGTCACTCAAAATGAAGTTTTATACAGATACAACAAAGTTTAGACAATAATTAGACCAAAAAAACAAAACCCAAGAGGAACGTAGCATACTGAGACTCGCGCAGTGACAGGATGCCGTCTTCCTCTGTCTCCTGTATACCAGAGGTGGGAGTAAGTCATACATGTGCAAGTCTCAAGTTACTGGGGTGAGAGTCAAGCAAGTCAAGTCCTACGAAATCCTGATGAATAACCCCAGTTTAAATCAGTTAAAAGACAGTGGTTATGAAACTAGAGTTTGATTTTCAACATTAACAACAATGGAGAGTGGGGCTCTGAAATGTGTGTGTGTGTGTGTGTGTGTGTGTGTGTGTGTGTGTGTGTGTGTGTGGTGTGTGTGTGTGTGTGTGTGTGTGTGTGTGTGTGTGTGTGTGTGTGTGTGTGTGTGTGTGTGGTGTGTGTGTGTGTGTGTGTGTGTGTGTGTGTGTGTGTGTGTGTGTGTGTGGTGTGTGTGTGTGTGTTGTGTTGTGTGTGTGTGTGTGTGTGTGTGTGTGTGTGGTGTGTGTGTGTGTGTGTGGTGTGTGTGTGGTGTGTGTGTGTGTGTTCTAATGAAGGTAGACACAGTGAAGGCTGTTCTTCTCAGATTCTGCTGAGTGACACGTTACTGCCTCCTGGGTGCTGCAGAGATTTCATGAAGTGAAGGAGGTTGTCTTCTATAAAGCAGCAGATACTGTGAGAGTCACAGACATGAATACATAGGTCAAGGCAGACTGGTTCACAGACTCTCCTGTTTTGCCGATCCGGTGCTTGAACAAATAACTCTACACCCCTGGCCGAAATGTCCCTAAAACGAAGTCCGAGTTCTAAATATATCTCAAATAATGTATGTATTTCCCCACATAAACATAACCGTCTGCAATGAAACGGCTGTCTCCTGTGCGCTCCACTTCCTACTTTCTCCTTTCTCTCTTTTTTTTCTTTCATTGCCCTCTAGGGGCTTCGTACAATACAAAAACAAATGCAAATATTTTATTTTAAAAAGTAAAGTCCTTTCGAGTCATCTGTCTCAAGCCTAAGTCTCAAGTCATGAATACAAAGTAAAGTCGAGTCTTTTATCAATGTTAGTCAAGCAAGTCTCGAGTCAAAAAATAGGCAAGTCAACTCATTTGAGTCAAGTCATGTGACTCGAGTCCCCCACCTCTGGTATATACTTTGGTTAGAATATTGCTGTATTACTGTATCAAATATAATAAACACAAACAGTTGATAAGTAGCATTTTGTTAACTCAAGGTTTATATTAAAGGGAACCTATCATGCAAAATGCACATTCGTACGTCTTTTATACATGAACATGTGTCCCCGGTGTTCCAGGGAACTCACCAAGTGTCAGAAAACACAACCCTCTCTATTTTCCTCCATACCCAAATCTCTAAAAAAGGGGCTGCAATGGATCTGATACAGACTGATCCAGATTTGAACACTTTACTGACGTCAGTAAAGTGGTGCTACGGCTATTGGTCAATTCTCCACCTATCAGGCGAATGAGAGGTTGGGCCACTTACTGGCCTGGCATATGTACCATTGCCGCTCGAAAGCGCTTCTGTTTATTCTCCGCTGTGGCTCTTTTTCTCCCTCCCCGAGGCAAGCGTTTGCGCCTCCTGCTTTAAAACAAATGAATAATGACTCTATATAATCATATGTAAGGGATAATGTGCAGTGACGCGGTCATTATGGGGAAAAGAACACCGGCAGGCTGATCAGGAGCCCGAAGCGGAGGGATCTAGATCGGCATAAAGGCACATTATGAAATGTGCACATTATCCCGCTTATTACACGGCCACATTCTCAACAAAGTAACGACATGACTCCCAATATTAATTGAAATGCTTTTAAATTATTTTATTGATTCAAAAAATAGTTGTATACATTTAAATTGATATGAATCCGCTAAGAAAAGTAGTCCTTTGTTACCGTTTGAACTAACGTAGCAACGGCAGGAACTGCTTCGATAGTGTTTTTGAGGAGCTTCTTGATTACAGATTTGAAAACATCGTTGCTTGCTTTAAAGTAGCACAATTCATTATGTCAAACCTTGGGAAGTATCTGGATATCCCTGCCCTAATGCCAAAGGAACTGCACACTGAATATGAGTCGCCGTTTGATGTCTATGTCTGGACCGCTGCGTAAAAAGGAGGGTTTCTGCCCCATTACTTCTCTTCTTACTTCTATAAGAATAAAACACGGTGGATGGAGATCTCTTTTTCTCCCCCTCTTCTCCCAGCTGCGGCCCAGCAGCTGATCTCAGAGCACACTCCCCTCTCCTGCAGGGGGGCGTGGTCAGCTGCAGCTCACAGAATCAGCGTGGCTAAAATGCAGGATCTTTTTGGTATTTTGAAAAAAAGACTATATTTATATACTTTATATAAGTATGGCCCTACAATATATTGTTCAAATATAGCATGATAGGTCCACTTTAAGTGAGTTTTTATTGTGTTAACTTGTGTATTTATGCTTTTTAGATTGACTTTCTCTTTCTCTGTCCGTCTGTTCTAGAAACTGAAAGGAAGAGAGAGATGTCACAGCTGTCAGCAATGTGACAAATCCTTCACAACATCTGGAACTTTAAAGCGCCACCTGCATATTCACACAGGAGAAAAACCGTACAGCTGTGAAGAGTGTGGGACAACTTTCACTCAATCAAGTGCTCTCAAAAGACATCACCGTATTCATACTGGAGAAAAACTTTACAGCTGTGAAGAGTGTGGGACAACTTTCACTCAATCAAGTCATCTCAAATCACATCAACGTATTCATACTGGAGAAAAACCTTACAGCTGTGAAGAGTGTGGGAAAACTTTCACTACATCAAGTGCTCTCAAATCACATCACCGTATTCATACTGGAGAAAAACCTTACAGCTGTGAAGAGTGTGGGACAACTTTCACTACATCAGGTGCTCTCAAATCACATCACCTTATTCATACTGGAGAAAAACCTTACAGTTGTGAAGAGTGTGGGACAACTTTCACTACATCAGGTGCTCTCAAATCACATCACCGTATTCACACTGGAGAAAAACCGTACTGGTGTGAAGAGTGTGGGAAAACGTTCACTACATCAAGTAATCTCAATACACATCACCTTATTCATACTGGAGAAAAAACCTTACAGTTGTGAAGAGTGTGGGACAACTTTCATACATCAGGTGCTCTCAAATCACATCACCGTATTCACACTGGAGAAAAACCGTACTGGTGTGAGAGTGTGGGGAAAACGTTCACTTCCATCAGGTGCTCTCAATCACATCTTCGTGTTCACACAGGAGAAAACCATAGTGGTTTTAAGAGTGTAGGAGAAAAACCATAGTGGAGCCGCAATCAAGCATATTTAGTTTTTTTTCACAGTTTACAATAAATAATTCCCATCTATAGAGTGGCGAAGTCACACCCATCTACTTCCGCTTCCACTGGGACCTTATTCAGAAAAATAATGTATTGTAGTCAATGGAGAGAGAAAACTTATCTTTCGATCCCGTTTGAATTGTGCCATGAATTACACATATGATGTTTGTCAATCTTAAAAATAAAGTCACAATTTGTAGTTAAAACTGTGAAATATAAGACTATGAAAAATATGCAACTACAAAGACTACTATATCCCAGAGTCGCGTAAGTGATGTCACAATTGTTTTCCTCCACTAAGAGATAGCTAAGATCAGCGCCATATAGATAGATTCTAAGATAAGATACTTTAACAAGATGCCTGTGTGCTTAGTACCAGGTTGTTATCATACCAGCAATGGGTCTTGCTCATTCTTTCGCTTCCGTCTGATGAAAGGACCAGGAGTGGCTGGATCAAGTTAGCTAGTAGCTAGCCTGTTAGTTAGCATTACAAGCTTGTCATTTTTATTAGCCTTAATATGAAGTAACATGAAGTAACCCAACATGTTAAACAGTAAGAGTAGTAGTCATATTTTGTGAACCCTTTGAAGAGTACTGTCACCGGTGTGATCATTCTATAATACACAATTTAAGCATGGGTAGAAATGCTAACGCTACATTAGCATCTGCGATCTGTTCTACTTCATGCTATCTGCAGAAATGGTTGACATTAAACATTAAAAGACCAGGCAGTTCAGAGAGAATCAAAGGAAGGCAGACAGCTTTGCATGACATTCTTCTGGACGTGTTTCATTGTGGTGATAGTGAGGGTAGTCAATCCTTTTGTTGACAAGACAGTTATGACGGCCATCTTGGTGACGTGTGTTGTTCTGCGAGACCAGAGATGTAGTTCATTGAGCGTTTCACACAAACAAATGTGTTCGCAGTTTTCCGACACATTTTATTCATTTTTGACTTGCAAAAATTATTCTTTTAAATTGACAAACATCATATGTGTAATTCGTGGCACAATTCAAATGGGATCAAAAGATAATCTTTGTCTCTCCATTGACTTCAATAATAATTTTTTCGAAATAAGGTCCCATGGAGCTCCACCGGAAGGGGAGGGACTTCGCCTCTCTATTGGCCTTGTGTTGGGTAATCCTTTTTTCCATTACAGATCCCATCCCAACAGCGCCATCTGTTGACGTAACGTCAGAATTGACAGGCATAATGTTCACTGTTCCTAGACCTATCGCTAAGTCACGCCCCCTTTGAAAACTCGGACAAACAAAGCCGACCGTGAATGACTGTTGACAATGGCCGCGGGGGGAGTTAAAATGATAATATGATGTTGAATGTTAGCAGTGGTGGTCACTACATTAAATCTATAACTATAAACTGTCCTTGTTGGTCATCATTTTCACTGTTATGCACCTAGCTGACTGTAACCTTACCTTTTTTTGGGTGAGAGTCTGTGTCTTTTCGGAGCAGCACACACGAGAGCCCGGATGGGATCTGGATATTCCAGAGTGGCTTCCCATCTCTGAAGTGCTTTGAGGTGAAAAGACAGTTAGCAAAAGTTAGCTAAAAACACCAGCTAACTAGCGAGGACGAAAAGTCAGACAGCAAACGTTGATGTTGATAACACTGTAGCTAGTTAGCTGGCAGCTAACATTAGCTAGCTGGGCTGGATATACGCTAGCTAGTTGGCAGTCAAAGTCAATCGTTGGCAAACTAATAGTTTGGTCTACGTTTCTAATACATGCCGTCAAATATGATGTCTTTATGAATTGACCTTACGTTTGAGCAAACATAAGTGTCCTTAGTAATTGTCTTCACATTCAGTAGTGTATGTGGTCGACGACACACCATAATCCACCGCTTGCATTTATCGAGTTTTCTTTTGGGCTTCGGAAAAGGTACGAAATCCAGTCTTTCAGGGTACCTGGTGTCCTCCTGGACTCTCCTCGGCACCAGTACTTGTTGCTGAGCAGCTGGTTCTCATAGCTGGAGGAGAGCCGTGATCTGCTTCTTATCACACTGCAGCTGCAGACTCGCTGAAACAGAAAGGAGAAGGGAGTCTGAGAGGAAGCTCTTTCATGTCATACCAACAGTGGGTCTGCTAATGCACATTCAGAGTGCATGGGAGTTGGTTGCTTATGAATATCCCAGTGAGAAATACAATTTCTACCTGTAAATACTTTCCACACACCTGAACACACAGTATATCACGTTAGCTAGGAATACACATCTGTACGCAGGTATTTGTTGTGTGTGTGTGTCCTGGCAGGCAGTGGGGGAATCCCTTCGTCTTGGCGAACACCAGGTCTCCCTGTTTGAACTGGTCCCGTTTTTCCCCGCATCGTGATAACTCTCACCTCAATGACAGAGAATCAGCAGAAAGAAAACAGAAATATATTGAGGTGACTTAATAACCATCATGTAATCAAGGGGCGTCTGAAACACACATTTACTCATTGATATATATATGTAGATATACCAGTTTTAGTTTCACATGATGTGTAACTCTTCTCTCATCTTATTAAAAGTACATCTTTATATCTGGTATGTAATGAAGGAGTAGTATAAAGTGACATCAAATGAAAATACTTCAGCTAATACAACTACCTGCAATCTGTATTGAGTAAATGAACTTTATTCACTTTCCAACCATGAAAAACTGTTTATTTTTGTACCGTTAACTGTTGACAGTTATCTGAAATGTATAAAAGAGAGAAGAGGTTGTTTCCTTCCATCAGAAACATTTAACCAGTTTCTAAGTATTGTTTGTTTCATTTCCAGCTCGTCCTGTCTTTGTTTACAACACAGACTGCTAGCTCTGAAGCTAACCAGGGTTGCTAAACGTGGGTACCTGGCTGGAGTGAGATTTTGATATTTAATTACACATATGCGCACTAAATGACTGCTATCGTGTCAGTAGCGGGACCTTAGCATATATATAGGATAGACAATATTGGACACAGACTATAAAGGGCTCACAGTTTCATTCACTTCGTCTTGGCGAACACCAGGTCTCCCTGTTTGAACTGGTCCCGTTTTTCCCCGCATCGTGATAACTCTCACCTTAATGACAGAGAATCAGCAGAAAGAAAACAGAAATATATTGAGGTGACTTAATAACCAATTTTTTGTCCAATGACAAAGGTGAATTCATTCACCTTTGTCATTGGACGATCATAGAGTGTTAGCTGTTGGCCATCAACCTTGCGTTTGTTTGTAAATACCATGTAGCCATGAACATTCTCCCTCCAATACCCATTCTCCTCCATGTGATCAGTAGCCCTTCCTCCACAGAGTCATACGCCTTTTCAATGTCAAAGTACACTATTGCCACTATCTCTTTCATTCTCAATGTTTCCCCACGTCATTACTCACTCTCACTAATTCCACATCCAGAGCTGACCTATCATCCTGTCTCTTCTCCTTCACCTTTTCATTCTCTGCTAGCAACTGCTGTGTTTGCTGCCTCTGGATATCACTGAGATGCTCCCCACTATGTACTGCTGCAAGTGTCCTTCCTCACATACCTGCCTTCTCTTTATCTGTCACTGCCAGCCTCTCCCCATCAACCAAAGCTGGCATTTTAATGGATTCCTTTCCCCACTCATCTGCTGAAACATGGACCAGACATCACCTGATGTTACTCCTCTGCCAATGGTAGAACAACATTCTCTCCATGTTCTCTTGTGTGTATTTTACTGTCCTTCGAGCAGCTTCCCTTTTCCTTTGATACTCTATAACATTATTTTGTGTCATGTTTCTTTAATTCTCTAGGTGCATCGTTTCGCTCTTTAGTAGCCCTGCTGCATTCCTCATTCCACCACTTTCTCCCTACCCTTGGTTGTTGCTTTGGGTATACTGTTCTCTGCTGCATTTAGTATATGTTGCGTTATGTGGCTTGTAATGACCTCTCAGCTTTAGAAAAGCACCACCTCCTTCCTGCATATATACATTATTATTCATTTTAGGAAGCACTGGATAATGGTCACTTCCTACAGTGGAGTTATTCAAAAACTAACCATTCGCATGTATGAACCAAACAGTTTGTTACGTCCCGACTAGGGAAGAGGAGAGCAACATACACCAGATTGGAATTGGTAATAATTATAAATGGCTTTATTAGACCAGGGTGAAACAAAATGGCAGGCAGGCAGCCTGAAACAAACAAAGTGGCCACAAGGGCGCAAGTTTACATAAACAACCAAACAAAGGGAGGACTCTAAAAAGGGAGCCTGTTCACATACAAAGAAATAGATACACTAAATAGTAGCTAAAACCCTCACTGTCGAAGTGGTACTAACTAAAGAAAAGGAGGCTGTAAAAAAACACCGCTAAACTAAACAACTACCGTCAATTTAGAGACTCAGATACTCTAATCACAGTCACATCACACGACTTCAGGTCTGCGATGTGGACAGTACACCTCAAATACATCACTACACAACCTGGTGTATTTGAAGATAAGGGAATGACATGTTTATAATATGCTGCAAAACACAACAAATATGCAGGGTGACGAGTCTGTTTCTAAGGCAATCTGATCATTTCAACAAGAGAATAGAATCAAACTGAAAACATCGTAAATATGTTCCAGATACATGAAGCATGTGAACAGTGAAACTCGCTCATGGACTTTAAGGTGAATACTTTAAGAAAAAGGTTTTCCCACACTCTTTGCAGGAGCCATTTATGGGTGTTGTTGGTGTCTCAGTTTACCTTATTTATATGTATAGTGCAATATTATTTTTGAACACTTGGTGGCGGGGTGTATAAAAGGGGTCATAGGTGACAGGAGAGGAAGAGGACACAGGAGGAAGACCATACCGATTCTACCAGACGGCCAGCCCAGCCCCAGCAGATGCTCATACTACAACTATTGACACCGTGTACTTAAACCTTGGTATGTAAAGCAATAAAACATCTTTCTAAAACTGCAGCAAAAGACCGGGGCTGAAGTCGAATAGTCCATTTAGCTTAGGAACCTTCCTAAAGGAGTGAAATGACCCGGAAGTCCCTCAGTGGCAGCCATGATAAGTGCCGTTCGAATTCTCTAGAATGATGAGAATGATAGGAAAGGAGGTTTCAAACTTCCTTTATAACCTCCTTAACCGATTATGACCGAGAAATGATATCATGAAAGTTACGGTGCTTATTAAGCATTTTAAAACATAGGTGGTAAGTTGCCAAAGTGCTTTGTTCTGAACGTTCATCAGTATTATAATCAGAGAGAAATATGAACGTTAGTTTTTACTGAAATGATCAAATAAAGTCAACATCTCAGTCTTTACTGAGCTGTGTGGAGTTTGTTCAACTTTTAAAAGATGTTTGAATGGTGATATACACACTGATAGATGTTAAAGACTAACGTTTATAATAAATACATCTGTATTTATTTTAAGATCTTTTCATAGTTCATACAATCTTTGGGATCATTAGTAGGCTATTCATGTGGACCGGAGGGAGAGGGCGACGAGCATAAGTTTCACTTATCTTTTTTATTTCAATTCCAACTTTGGTCCTGAAGAATATGTTTCTCTGTTGTCCACGTTCATAAAGCATAAAGCAGCAGCATCAGAGCACGGTGCAGAGTCTCTAGATGAGTTCACAGTAGTCCGCTGTATAGAAAACTGTAGTTTCCATGGTTTCCCCACAGCAGCAGACGCACATTCAGGACGTCCGCTGGCGCATCATAAACACGTCGGATAGTGAAAGTGCATTCGGATTCTCTAAAGCACCGCAGTCTCTTCTCCCAAGTCCTTTTGAATTCTCCTATCCACTATCCCTTAACCCCGTGACGTTTCACTCAGAGGTCAAGGTATAGGAGATGGGGTTAGAATTTAGGAGCTGATCTTTGGACTATTCGACTGCAGCCCGGAACTTCATATGTTTGTGTCTGCGTCAGGATCACTCTAAACCCTCCTGTGAAGTAATGGCAAAAAGATATAGGACACTGGAACATTTAAACTGCCATTACATTAAGTAGAATCATACACTATGAGTGAAACTGGACAATAAGAAACATATCACATTGGATTAAGGATCGTTTTCACCGGACAAACAATTGGATCACTTCACAACCGACACCGTCATCCCGGATCAGCTGGACAACACGCCACAATCAGCTGGAGATTGTCACCACCTGCGCTCATCAAGAGGCGAAAGGAGAGGCTGAGAGCCAAGGCTGGGAAAGCGGCCGGGTTTGAGCAGCATTCAAACTGGATCGTATATTGGAATCATAAGCTGTATTGGACAATGGCTTGGATTAAATGCTGCAATAATGTCAGCTGTTTGAAACAGCGTGCAGACGGACAGTCAGAAAACGAAACTTAAAGGAACAGTGAACATTATGCCTGTCAATTCTGACGTTACGTCAACAGATGGCGCTGTTGGGATGGGATCTGTAATGGAAAAAAGGATTACCCAACACAAGGCCAATAGAGAGGCGAAGTCCCTCCCCTTCCGGTGGAGCTCCATGGGACCTTATTTTGAAAATGTTATGTATTGAAGTCAATGGAGAGACAAAGATTATCATTCGATCCCGTTTGAATTGTGCCACAAATTACACATATGATGTTTGTCAATTGAAAAGATAATTTTGCAAGTAAAAAAAAAAAATGTGTCGTAAAACTGTGAACACATTTGTTTGTGTGAAACGCTGAATGAACTACATCTCTGGTCTCGCAGAACAACACACGTCACCAAGATGGCCGTCACTACTGTCTTGTCAACAAAAGGATTGACTACCCTCACTATCACCACAATGAAACACGTGGTTTCAGCGAGTCTGCAGCTGCAGTGTGATAAGAAGCAGATCACGGCTCTCCTCCAGCTATGAGAACCAGCTGCTCAGCAACAAGTACTGGTGCCGAGGAGAGTCCAGGAGGACACCAGGTACCCTGAAAGACTGGATTTCGTACCTTTTCCGAAGCCCAAAAGAAAACTCGATAAATGCAAAGCGGTGGATTATGGTGTGTCGTCGACCACATACACTACTGAATGTGAAGACAATTACTAAGGACACTTATGTTTGCTCAAACGTAAGGTCAATTCATAAAGACATCATATTTGACGGCATGTATTAGAAACGTAGACCAAACTATTAGTTTGCCAACGATTGACTTTGACTGCCAACTAGCTAGCGTATATCCAGCCCAGCTAGCTAATGTTAGCTGCCAGCTAACTAGCTACAGTGTTATCAACATCAACGTTTGCTGTCTGACTTTTCGTCCTCGCTAGTTAGCTGGTGTTTTTAGCTAACTTTTGCTAACTGTCTTTTCACCTCAAAGCACTTCAGAGATGGGAAGCCAACTCTGGAATATCCAGATCCCATCCGGGCTCTCGTGTGTGCTGCTCCGAAAAGACACAGACTCTCACCCAAAAAAAGGTAAGGTTACAGTCAGCTAGGTGCATAACAGTGAAAATGATGACCAACAAGGACAGTTATAGTTATAGATTTAATGTAGTGACCACCACTGCTAACATTCAACATCATATTATCATTTTAACTCCCCCCGCGGCCATTGTCAACAGTCATTCACGGTCGGCTTTGTTTGTCCGAGTTTTCAAAGGGGGCGTGACTTAGCGATAGGTCTAGGAACAGTGAACATTATGCCTGTCAATTCTGACGTTACGTCAACAGATGGCGCTGTTGGGATGGGATCTGTAATGGAAAAAAGGATTACCCAACACAAGGCCAATAGAGAGGCGAAGTCCCTCCCCTTCCGGTGGAGCTCCATGGGACCTTATTTTGAAAAAATTATTTATTGAAGTCAATGGAGAGACAAAGATTATCTTTTGATCCCATTTGAATTGTGCCACGAATTACACATATGATGTTTGTCAATTTAAAAGATAATTTTGCAAGTCAAAAATGAATAAAATGTGTCGGAAAACTGCGAACACATTTGTTTGTGTGAAACGCTCAATGAACTACATCTCTGGTCTCGCAGAACAACACACGTCACCAAGATGGCCGTCATAACTGTCTTGTCAACAAAAGGATTGACTACCCTCACTATCACCACAATGAAACACGTCCAGAAGAATGTCATGCAAAGCTGCCTGCCTTCCTTTGATTCTCTCTGAACTGCCTGGTCTTTTAATTTTTAATGTCAACCATTTCTGCAGATAGCGTGAAGTAGAAAAGATCGGCGATCGCCGATGCTAGCGTTAGCATTTCTCAAAGGGTTCACGAAATATGACTACTACTCTTACTGTTTAACATTTTGGTTAGGGTTAAATATATATTTACATCTTGTTAAAGTTATCTTATCCAGCGCCATATAGATAGATTCTATCTATATGGCGCTGATCTTAGCTATCTCTTAGTGGAGGAAAACAATTGTGACATCACTTACGCAACTCTGGAATTAGTAATCTTTGTAGTTGCGTATTTCTCATAGTCTTATATTTCAACAGTTTTATGACAAACTGTGACTTTTTTGACATGGAAATACATTTTTTAAGATTGACAAACATCATATGTGTAATTCATGGCACTATTCAAACGGGATCGAAAGATACGTTTTCTCTCTCCATTGACTTCAATACCGAAATAAGGTCCCATGGAGCGGAAGTAGATGGGCGTGACTTCGCCACTCTCTAGATGGGAATTGTTTATTGTAAACTGTGAAAAAAAACAAAATATGCTTAATTGCGGCTCCTACACTCTTAAAACCACTATGGTTTTTTCTCCTGTGTGAACACGAAGATGTGATTTGAGAGCACCTGATGAAATGAACGTTTTCCCACACTCTTCACACCAGTACGGTTTTTCTCCAGTATGAATACGGTGATGTGATTTGAGAGCACTTGATGAAGTGAACGTTTTCCCACACTCTTCACAGCTGTACGGTTTTTTCTCCTGTGTGAACACGTTGATGTATTTTGAGATGACTTGATGTCCTGAAAGTTGTCCCACACTCTTCACAGCTGTAAGGTTTTTCTCCAGTATGAATAAGTTGATGTCTTTTGAGAGCACCTGATTGAGTGAAAGTTGTCCCACACTCTTCACAGCTGTAAGGTTTTTCTCCAGTATGAATATGGTGATGTGATTTGAGAGCACTTGATCTCGTGAACGTTTTCCCACACTCTTCACAGCTGTACGGTTTTTCTCCAGTATGAATACGTTGATGTGATTTGAGAGCACTTGATCTAGTGAACGTTTTCCCACACTCTTCACACCAGTAAGGTTTTTCTCCAGTATGAATACGGTGATGTTTTTGTAGATCACCTGATGTACTGAAAGTTGTCCCACACTCTTCACAGCTGTACGGTTTTTCTCCAGTATGAATACGGTGATGTGATTTGAGAGCACTTGATGAAGTGAATGTTTTCCCACACTCTTCACAGCTGTATGGTTTTTCTCCAGTATGAATACGGTGATGTGATTTGAGAGCACCTGATGTAGTGAAAGTTGTCCCACACTCTTCACAGCTGTATGGTTTTTCTCCTGTGTGAACACGTTGATGTATTTTGAGATGACTTGATGTAGTGAAAGTTGTCCCACACTCTTCACAGCTGTAAGGTTTTTCTCCAGTATGAATACGTTGATGTGATTTGAGAGCACTTGATGTCCTGAAAGTTGTCCCACACTCTTCACAGCTGTAAGGTTTTTCTCCAGTATGAATAAGTTGATGTCTTTTGAGAGCACTTGATTGAGTGAAAGTTGTCCCACACTCTTCACAGCTGTACGGTTTTTCTCCAGTATGAATACGTTGATGTGATTTGAGAGCACTTGATCTAGTGAACGTTTTCCCACACTCTTCACACCAGTAAGGTTTTTCTCCAGTATGAATACGGTGATGTTTTTGTAGATGACTTGATGTTGTGAAAGTTGTCCCACACTCTTCACAGCTGTAAGGTTTTTCTCCAGTATGAATACGTTGATGTGATTTGAGAGCACTTGATGTCTTGAAAGTTGTCCCACACTCTTCACAGCTGTAAGGTTTTTCTCCAGTATGAATAAGTTGATGTCTTTTGAGAGCACCTGATTGAGTGAAAGTTGTCCCACACTCTTCACAGCTGTAAGGTTTTTCTCCAGTATGAATGCGTTGATGTGCTTTGAGATGACCTGATCTAGTGAAAGTTGTCCCACACTCTTCACAGCTGTACGGTTTTTTCCCTGTGTGAATATGCAGGTGGCTCTTTAAATTTCCAGATGTTGCGAAGGATTTGTCACATTGCTGACAGCTATGACGTCTCTCTTTTCCTTTTGGTTTCTAGAACAGATGGACAGAGAAAGAGAGAAAGTCAATCTAAAAAGCATAAATACACAAGTTAACACTCACTTAAAGTAGACCTATCATGCTATATTTGAACAATATATTGTAGGGCCATACCTATATAAAGTATATAAATATAGTATTTTTTTCAAAATACCAAAAAGATCCTGCATTTTAGCCACGCCACATTTCGCTCCATTTGCTCTTTCCAGCGCTGTTTTTGCAGAGGGCTGATTCTGTGAGCTGCAGCTGACCATGCCCCCCTGCAGCTGACCACGCCCCCCTGCAGGAGAGGGGAGCATGCTCTGAGATCAGCTGCTGGGCTGCAGCGGGGAGAAGAGGGGGAGAAAAAGAGATCTCCGTCCACCGTTGTTTTATTCTTATAGAAGTAAGAAGAGAAGTAACGGGGCAGAAACCCTCCTTTTTACGCAGCGGTCCAGACGTAGACATCAAACGGCGACACATATTCAGTGTGAAGTACCTTTGGAATTAGGGCAGGGATATCTAGATACTTTCCAAGGTTTGACATAATGAATTGTGCTACTTTTAAAGCAAGCAACGATGTTTTCAAATCTGTAATCAAAAAGTTCCTCAAAAAACGCTATCGAAGCAGTTCCTGCCGTTGCTACGTTAGTTCAAACGGTAACAACGGACTATTTCTCTTAGCGGATGCATGACAATTTAAATCAATACAACTATTTTTTAAATCAATAAAATCATTTTCTAAATCCATAAAAGCATTTCAATTAATATTGGGAGTCATGTCTTTACTTTGTTGAGAATGTGGCCGTGGTGATAAGCGGGATAATGTGCACATTGCATTATGTGCCTTCATGCCGATCTAGATCCCTCCGCTCCGCTTTACTGATGTCAGTAAAGTCTTCAAATCTGGATCAGTCTGTATCAGATCCGTTGCAGCCCCTTTTAAGAGATTTGGGTATGGAGGAAAATAGAGAGGGTTGTGTTTTCTGACACTTGGTGAGTTCCCTGGAACACCGGGGACACATGTTCATGTATAAAAGACGTACTAAAGTGCATTTTGCATGATAGGTCCCCTTTAATATAACCTTGAGTTAAACAAAATACTAAGAAAAAAAAGAGAGAAAGGAAAAAAAGTAGGAAGTGGAGCGCACAGGAGACGGCCGTTTCATTGCAGACTGTTATGTTTATGTGGGGAAATACATACATTATTTGAGATATATTTCAAACTCGGACTTCCTTTTTAAGGACATTTCGGCCATGGGTGTAGAGTTATTTGTTCAAGCACCGGATCGGCAAAACAGGAGAGTCTGTGAACCAGTCTGTCTTGACCTATGTATTCATGTCTGTGGACTCTCACAGTATCTGCTGCCCACAGCTGCTTTATAGAAGAAAAACCTCCTTCACTTCATGAAATCTCTGCAGCACCAGGAGGCCGTGCCTTCACTGTGTTTACCTTCATTAGGCAAGGCAAGGCAAGTTTATTTATATAGCACCTTTCAACACAAGGCAATTCAAGGTGCTTTACAAAAATGAAAGACATTCAGACAAAGGCATTTAAAAACAGTAAAAGATAATAAAATAAACATTAAAAGAAAAAATACATGAATAAAAAGTTACAGTGCAGTTTAAGATATGAATAGTTCACACAGAAGTTCCACTTTACTGATGAACACAACGGCTCAGTTTCAATTAAAAGCAGCGACAAAAAGATAAGTCTTCAGCCTGGATTTAAAAGTAGTAAGAGTTGTAGCGGACCTGCAGGTTTCTGGGAGTTTGTTCCAGATATGTGGAGCATAATAACTGAACGCTGCTTCTCCATGTTAGTTCTGACTCTGGGGACAGAAAGCTGACCAGTCCCTGAAGACCTGAGAGATCTGGATGGTTCATAATTTAGCAGAAGATCAGAAATGTATTTTGGGCCTAAACCATTCAGTGCTTTATAAACCAGCAGCAGTATTTTTGAAATCTATTCTTGACACACAGGAAGCCAGTGTAAAGACTTCAGAACAGGAGTGATGTGATCCACTTTCTTAGTGTCAGTGAGGACTCGAGCAGCGACGTTCTGAATCAGCTGCAGCTTTTCTAATAGATTTTTTAGTGAGACCTGTGAAGACACCATTACAGTAGTGAAGTCTACTGAAGATAAAAGCATGGACAAGTTTTTCCAAATCTGCTGTGACATTAGTCTTTTAATCCTAGATATGTTCTATAGGTAGAATTCTATGTACTGGTGCTGCTGGATAAAGCAGACTGGTCCGTGTGTGGTGTCGCTGTGCCGCTGTCACATCTGCTACTTGAGTTCTGCGTCACGGACCAATTTTATATTGTGTGTGACAGAAACAATTCTAAAATAAAAACACTTTATTGTCCGGCCGCGGCCGAAAAATCAAGCAGCAACGTTACTACGCTATAATCGATAATCGAGCGGCGAGCTACTGAAAAGCTGCCCGCTAGCTACCGGTAGCTCGCGATCGACGTGTTGGAGACCCCTGCTCTACCCCTTTCCAAACATAACAAACTAATCTCTTCTCATCCTGCACCTGTCCACCGTAACCTCCGTTCCCTCTCCCCCTCTACCTTTGCCTCCTCGGTGCTCTCAGCCCTCCCTTCCTCTGACTCGTTCCAACTCCTGCCTCCAAACTCTGCTGCAGAAAACTCTCCTCTCTACTACTCTGGACTCTCTCTGTCCCTCTACACATCTCGGCAGGCTCGTCAGTCCCCTCCTGCTCCCTGGCTAAATGACGCACTGCGTGCTAATAGAACCATCCTTCGGGCAGCAGAGCGGAAACGGTGGAAATCCAAACACCATGACGACCTCCTAACCTATCAGGCTCTCCTCTTTCTCTGCTTCGATCTCTCAGGCAAAAAGCACTTTCTTTCAAGATAAGATCCAATCTTCCTTTTCCAATCCCAAAAAACTATTTTCCATCTTCTCCACCCTCTTTGGACCCCCCCAAAGCCCCTTCCCCCTCCTCCCTCTTGGACCCCCAAAGCCCCTTCCCCCTCCTCCCTCTTGGACCCTCCCAAAGCTCCTCCCCCCTCCTGTCAAGCGACTTTGTTAACCACTTTGAAAAAAAGGTTGATGATATTCGCTATTCTTTTTCTGACTCACCTTTACTCATCGCTGGGTCACCTGACCCCTCCTTTCACCCGCACACTAACCTCCTTCTCCCTTCCCTCTCCAATTGAGGTTTCTTACCCTCATTACCTCTGCCCGCCCTACCACCTGTCTCTGGACCCTATCCCCTCAAATCTCTTTCAGACTATCGCTCCTGATATTCTACCGTTTCTCACCCATTTCATCAACACTTCTCTAACTTCTGGTCACTTTTCCAAACAGTCTCAAGGAGGCGAGAGTAAACCCTCTCCTCTAAAGAAACCCACTCTCAACCCGTCTGTTATAAACTACAGGCCTGTCTCTCTCCTCCCGTTCCTGTCTAAAACACTTGAACACGCTGTATTTAAACAACTCCCCTGTATCTCCATCAGAACAACCTTCTGGATCAGCACCCGTCTGGTTTCAAGGCAGGTCACTCCACAGAAACTGCTCTCATTGCTGTCACGGAGGAACTGCACACGGCTACTAAAGCAGCCTCCCTCTCCTCTGTCATCATCCTTTTGGACCTGTCTGCTGCATTCAACACGGTTAACCATCAGATCCTCCTTCGCACTCTCCAAGAACTTGGAGTTTCAGGCTCTGCACTTTCCCTCCTCACCTCATACCTCAAAGACCGTACCTACAGGGTAACTGGAGAGGGTCCGAGTCCGACCCTTGTCAATTAACTACAGGGGTCCCTCAGGGCTCTGTTCTTGGTCCCCTCCTCTTCTCCCTGTTTTCATACCACTGCTACGCTGACGACACCCAATTAATTCTGTCCTTTCCCGCTCAGAGACCCATGTCGTCGCACGCATCTCTGCTTGTCTAGCTGACATCTCTCAGAGGATGTCTGTCATCACCTCAAGCTCAACCTTGACAAGACTGAACTGCTTTCCTTCCGGGAAAAGATTGTCCCACTCTTGACCTAACAATCAACATCGGCACCTCTGTTGTTTCCCCGACTCAGACTGCAAGGAATCGGGGTGTGACCCTAGATAACAAACCTGTCCTTCACTGCAAACATCGCTGCTACAACCCGCTGCTACAGATACACGCTTTACAACATCAGGAGGATACGTCCCCAGCTGACCCAGAAAGCCACGCAGGTTCTGGTCCAGGCTCTCGTCATGTCACGCCTAGGACTACTGCCAACTCCCTCCTGGCTGGTCTACCTGCATGTGCCATCCGACCTCTGCAGGCTCCTCCAGAATGCAGCGGCTCGCCTGGTCTTCAACCTTCCAAAATTCTCCCACACCACGCCGCTCCTCCGCTCCCTTCACTGGCTTCCGGTAACTGCTAGAATCCACTTCAAGACAATGGTACTTGCGTACCATGCTGCGAATGGATCTGGCCCCTTCCTACATCCAGGACATGGTTAAACCGTGCACCCAGCACGTGCACTCCGCTCTGCATCAGCCAAACGACTCGCTACGAGGGGGACCCAAGTTCCCATCAGCAAAAACACGTGGGTTTGCTATCCTGGCTCCAAGATGGTGGAATGAGCTCCCCATTGACATCAGGACACCAGAAAGCTTACACACCTTCCAGACTGAAAAACTCATCTCTTTCGACTCCACTTCGAGCGATTAGAATGACTAACAAAGAACTGCTAACAGAGCACTTATATACTAATAAAAGGACTGGCTTATCTATAGCCAGTTGAGCAGCACTTGAAATGATTGGCTCTATGAAAACCTGATGTACTTATATGATTCTGTTTTCTTCAAGGTTGTGTCTTTCTGGTCGAATGTACTTAATGTAAGTCGCTTTGGATAAAAGCGTCAGCTAAATGCAATGTAATGTAACTATATCAACAAATTTGAATAGATTGAGTTTTTTTAAATATGTGAGTTGTGTGTTCATATTTACCAACACATGTTATTATTTTTTTATTTGTGTGTGTCACTACCCGATCTGCAGCCCTGCCCTATCGCAGTGTGCATGTGCGAGATGCTCCGCCATATTTGACAACTCCATACGGCAACTCTAATAGGACTATTGGGTTAAGTACATTGTCAGAATAAGTGAGAAATGGATGTAACTTCTGTTGGACAGCTATCACACATACTGAAGAAATATTGACTGAATGTATGCAATAGTACGGCATTCATCATTTATATCTAATTACATTAACTGTGAATTCCTCATTGTATTTCAAATAAGACATTTTTTTTTAATAAAGATATTTGAGACGTTTATGACTGATGCAAATGCACGATGCAAATCGGGCAGCCATCTAGACGTCAAATGTCCTATTAGAGTTGCCGTATGGAGTTGTCAAATATGGCGGACCTTCTCGCACATGCGCACTGCAGATAGGGCAGGGCTCAGATCGGGTAGTGACAATGTGAACCACAAAACCAACATCAGCCGTTAGCTGTTAGCCCTCAAGCTCACAGCTCCTCGTATCTGTTCAGAAACTAGACAGAAGTTAAACAAGTACAAACCACAGACTGTCTGTGTCATGGCGAATACAGTCGCTGCTTTATTTATGTCTGTATAGGCCGTTCCGAGCTGAATAAGGGCGTCAAATGAAGGCAAGACGCCCGCCTGGCGGAAACGCTGGAATTAGGAATATCTTGTGATGAAGTGCACACTGACCTGAGCTCCAGGGGCCTCCTTCTTCTCCTCCATGCTGCTCATCAGCTGTCCTGATGAAGACCACAGAGCTGCTTCATTATTAATATAATACAAATATTAGATATAATTCATCATAAACTGTCAGCAGTGAAGAGGAGGAATTCAAAGAGTTTATTCAATGATATGTTCTATTTCTAGATGCTTCTATGTAGTGTTTTATCACACCACGTGCAGTGCCTTGTCTCATCTCTGCTGCTGTGACGTAAACATGGTCCAAATTGATCCATTTGGTCAATGTGATGCTAAGCAGAGGAGAACATGATAGAAAGGTCAGATAGTTATTAACGTTACATGCACATGACTTAAACCATTACGATAAAAAGTTGGTTTTCTTCCCCTTCTGTGACAAGCACACATTCAAGCTGAACTTTACATTCACTAATCTTTTTGTACCTTTCATACATCTTGTTTTACAGTATTAAACCTGTATTAAATATCCCTTGAAACTGTAATTTCGACTATTACCCTTCTGCCATTCATTGCAGGTCACTAAAATGCATTTAAACTAGAGAATCATAATGCTACAAACACTAGAGCATACTTGTGTAACAAACATCCAGTATAACACTACCTAAACTATACCTTTCATAAGGTGCATATTTATTCATAACTTCACATGTATGGAAATATTTAGTGGGCGGGAGCCTTCAGACACACTAGGCTTGTTTGAGACACATTGCGGCTCGCCTCGAAAGTAGACGAGAGTAGCCGATCGCAGCCGGGGGAGGGTGTCAAAAAGCTCGTCTTAAGTCGGACAGCTCGGACTCGGAGTCGGCTTGACTGGCTGGGTTTGCAATGGCGGAAATTGCGTTGGCGTTTTTCGTTGCAGATAAAGTGGATGCAATAGAAATGCTCCTCCCTCTTAATGTTTGCAAAACTGATAGGTGTACAGGCTACACATGATCAGTCCCTTCAGATCCGCACACATGAAGCTTCATGAGCATGAATTGAACAGACCTGCTGCTGTGTTAACTCTTTAGCTGCCACTTTAAGCTTTATGATGTGTACAACATGGATGTAATTTGATTTAATCTTGCCATTTCAAATGATGTATTCAATAAATAAGGTTAAACCAAATCATTACATTACAATACATTTTATTTTAATGATTTGGTTAACTTAAAGAGAAACTTTATTGTTATTGCACATATTACAGGTACTGAGACAACGAAATGCAGTTAGCTTCTAACCAGGTGCAACAAGCAGTGAAGTGGAAAGTAATGTACAACAATCTACAGATAACATATAGAATGATGAATAAACAGTGGGGTTAGAATACACTAGATATAGCCTGTGAGCAGTATGAACAGTGTGTATTAATACACTAGATATCAGCCTGTGAGCAGTATGAACGTGTGTATGAATACACTAGATATCAGCCTGAGAGCAGTATGAACAGGTGTATGAATACACTAGATATCAGCCTGTGAGCAGTATGACAGTGTGTATGAATACACTAGATATCAGCCTGTGAGCAGTATGAACAGTGTGTATTAATACACTAGATATCAGCCTGAGAGCAGTATGAACAGTGTGTATGAATACACTAGATATCAGCCTGTGAGCAGTATGAACAGTGTGTATGAATACACTAGATATCAGCCTGAGAGCAGTATGAACAGTGTGTATGAATACACTAGATATCAGCCTGAGAGCAGTATGAACAGTGTGTATTAATACACTAGATATCAGCCTGAGAAGCAGTATGAACAGTGTAGAGCAGTATGAACAGTGTATGAATATGCTAAGATATATAAAGTATGAAAACGGTAAGCAGTATAGTATTAAAATATATAGATATTAATTTCATGATGATGAACATTGTGGAACAATGATGAAAAATGGGAATGGATGTGGCGACGTAAAACTGACACAAAACAACAACAAACTTTTGCCAGCCAATGGGAGAGTTTCATCAGCAGCACGTGGTAAAAACCACCAATGAGCGCTCAGCTCGAGATACCAGCGAGCCGTTTCCCATCAAGCATTTCGCTTCAGCAGCTCGTGGAGAGCAACTGCGCCAACTCGCCTCACCTCGCTCTCAGGCTGCGGGCCGTCTTTGTCCCGTGAGATTTCAAAGTCTCATGTGGGCGAGCCTCCAGAGCAAGTCGGACAAAATGACTGTAGGAGCCGCGTTTAAGTTTATTTTGTTTTGATTTATTTGGAACCTTGATTAATGCATTTTTCTGTTTCAGTGAGAGGGCAGCAGGGCTCAGGTGAAGGGGGCGGGGCTAAGGCTTTAAGTTGGAGGTGCGGTGTGTGACGGCAGGGCAGCAGGCAGCAGCAATACCGTCATTGACACGCAGACGCAACCTTATGCTGAGTAGAAACAGATTATTAGGATCTGATGTTTAAGTTTATGGTCAATATTGTTTTCGTATTTTGTTTTACCTGGAAATAAACCTTCAAGAGCAACAGAAACGTCCAGTGGTTTTTGTACTGCGAGTCTGACACTGCTTCCGAGGCCCCAAGCTCTACATGTGGCCAAACATTAACTGTTGATGTGAAGGTTACAAGAAAAACCTTTCGGGATTTTTGGCCACTACAATGACTAACCATCATGCAACGCACGAGCAAGACGTTGATCGCAACTGCGCAGGTCTGCGCAGGTCTTGCTTGTCTCAAACAAGCCTACTATCTCACTAGCACCATTTCCGTGTCAGACCACGTTATCCCCAAGATGGCGCCGCGCGGGGAAAGCTAAGCTAACACGCACACACATTCATACACTCTTTTTAACATGTAAACAGCGCTACAAACACTCCACACGCTTAGTGGGCCGTCACACTATATACGCGAACATTATGGGGGGGTTCATATGATTGTGTGCAGCTTTTACCAACCTGTAATGAGCAGCTGAGATAGGAGCAATGAGGACAAGGGGTTATTTGGTTTCCTTCCAGATTGCTTCTGAGGAAACACCGGAAGTCCGTCCCTCTAACCAGTCCCCGGAACACAAACGTTCCGCCACACTACCAAATGCACTGCTCAACCCCGCCAACGAAATGAAAATAGACAGATGTACAAAACAAAGGCATATTCCAACTCCAAACAATAATGATTACTATATCAATGTGGTCACACATCCCAGGGTGCCACATATACAGCATTTTCTGTATATTGTGTATTCTTTAGATACTCTAGTGCAGGGCTCTCCAACACGTCGATCGCGAGCTACCGGTAGCTCGCGGGCAGCTTTTCAGTAGCTCGCCACTCGATTATCGATTAGTAGTAAGGTTGCTTATTGATTTTTTCGGCCGCGGCTCGACAATAACGTTTTTTTCATTTAGAATTGTTTCTGTCACACGAATATCAAATTGGTCGGTGACGCAGAGATCAGGAACAAACGTGACAGCGGCACAGCGGCACCACACACGGAGCAGTCTGCTTTCTCCACCAACACCAGTCCAGAACCAACAGCAGAATGACCCGCTCTGAATCAGTCCGTGTCGCTGCGGCTCAGACACACAGGGAGGGATTTGTGTTTTTGAGAAACACTCGTTATCGTTATGTCAGTTTTTTGGTGGATTCAATCAAGTCTTTGATTGCAGAGTATATGAATGTCCTCTTGCTATTTTCAGTTGATAAATACTTATGTAAAGTTTGTGAAGGCAGGGGGGAAAAAGCTCCCGCGATCACCGTCTCCTCTGTTCCTCCAAACCCCGCCCCTAATCAGGGGCGCCGTAAGGGGGTGAAAAGTTAGGACGATTCTACGGGCCCGTGACTGACAGGGGCCCCAAAAATTGTAGAACATTAAGAAAAAAATGTTTAAGTAACCTTTCATCAATCATCAATAATTAACATTAATATAACATTATTGATAATGTACTCACTAAACTTGCGATTAATTTCACTTTTTTTGTTCGAAAAGTTAATTATCCAAAGCATCAAACCCCCTCTATTGACATGTAATGGTTTGGTCCTGTCTCCAAAACGCTGTGCGGCACCGCATTTTCTAGCAGAGTGAGAGCATGTGAGGCAGGGATGTAAGTATTTACGTGTGTATAATGTCTCGACCACTAACAAAGTCAGGCTTTCAAAAAAGAAAAGAAAGGAGAGAAAGACAAGAGAGTTTTGCTCTGATTTAGCACCATCAGGCCTTTTCATTTCCATTTCCGTTTTGTTGTCCATTTACACTTTAATACCTGCTTATTTTGTAGTTGGTATGTATATTTAATTAGAAAATCTGCTGCTTATGTTATATGTTATAAATGATAATATTAGTGTTAATGTTCACTTTATTTTAATTCATGTATATTTAAGTTATACTTATTTTGATTTATGAATGTTCCATTCAAAAATGTTATTAAAAAGGCACCTTAAAAAATTACTATTGAGGTCTATTGTCAGGAATGTTAGTGTTATATCAAATAGTGAATTCTACTGCAGCAGAATGTTGCACGTCTGCACAGTGTTATATGTTCACCGCTCAGTGTCAGTAAATATAGTGCAGTTAGTATTGGACTACAAGATAGATGCAAGCCTGTACAGGTGGAGTTATTTAAAGCATAAATGAGTCGGTTGGGTTCTGGAGGTGTGGTTACAGCTTTGTGCTTGGTTTGCGTGGCCTGGGCCTGGTGGTGGGGCCCAATGTGATATCTTTTCATGGGGCCCAAATCCCTGGCGGGGCCCCTGCCCCTAATGGCTGATAGTGGACCCGATAGAAACTTTATTATTCACTTAATCATTGATTGAGATGAATAATAGCTAACTTAATCTGATACATTCATGGGATATATGTAACAGTAAGACAGAGAATGTAGACTTGGAATAGTCTGCAAAGAGGCCGTTGCTAGAAGCTGCAGAAGCAGTATTTTTTGTTTTGATGGTGGAACAATTTCACACACAGATATAGGGAGGCTCGACCTATACAATTCATTTATTTTGATTTATAGAAGAAGAAGAAGAAGAAGAAGAAGAAGAAGAAGAAGAAGAAGAAGAAGAAGAAGAAGAAGACTGAACCAGTGTCAATCCTGTGGAGATGGAGGTTATACATCTCCAAAATCATGTTCAGCTTAAGTCTCAGAAAACTCTAAGAACATCACCAAGCAGCAATAAACACGTCTGCTTTATTTGGCTCTACAGACCTTTGTGAAGCAGCTTTCTGACATGAAATCTAAAACAGAACAAGACTGACTGATGAACATTTAAATGACTCTTATTAGAGTGAACCTAAGTGGGTACACTCCAGCATACACCTCTATGGTGACTCCATGCAGCGCCATTCATGAATGCACTTATTTTACACATGTGCCATAAGATGCTTGTCAGGTGGTGATGAAGGACATGTGTGTGAATTCTCAGTGAAGTACTATGTGGGCCATAATAATATGTGAGACATTGTCGTTTTCTTGGACCTTGATGTGAAGTTAAGATTTTTGATAAGCTTTAGGTATTGCAATTTCACACGTGTACAAAAGTATAGCTTAATTCAACTGATGAGTGCTCTGTGAATACATGTAATGTGATGCAAGTAGCTCTTGGCCATGTTTTCAAAGTAGCTCTCAGATGAAGAAAGGTTGGAGACCCCTGCTCTAGTGATATGTGTCCTCTGTGTATACTTGCTGCTAATGCTTCATTTTTATTATATCTTATTGCATCTTTTAAATAGGTTTAACTTGTGTAATGCCTGAAAACACTTCTGCTGGGACACAATCATTTCCCAGTTTAAGATAAATCATTATTTAAATAAAGTATATCTATTTATCTAATGAGCTAAACCGTCGCTTAGCTTAGCGTTAGCTGCTAACTGAAGAACCCCATTCATTTCAATGGGAAAAAATGCTACGTCGTGGTGAATGGCGATGCTAATAAGCTAGTTAGCATACATTTAAAACCATATCTATGGCAAAGAGCACCAACACAACAACTCCAAACCGTCTTAAAGACAACTGGTGTAATAAATAACTAACATAAAGTCAGCTGAGCATTACAAATCAACTGTTACTCCCCAGAGCCGAACTGGAATAATGACTGTAGCTGTTAGCCGATAGCTTTCAGACTGTAGCTGTTAGCCTTTATTTAAAGAGAGTTTGAGACTATTTTTGGCGCACATTTTAAAGTTTTTTTGTGAGTTTCTTTCGTCCAAGTTTACAGCTGTTGTGTTAAATAAGATAACTTCTGATTCGTGATTAACTGTAAGCTAGTGATGTTACGTATTGCGCCGAGGCTTCGGAGCATGTATCGAGACTTGTATCATTTTGGGCCAGTGACGTCATCGATGACAAACGAAGCCTCGCTGCCTGTCGATACCACGTGACTGCTTCAGGAAGCCATTCAGATCGGTTGAACCATATAAACACTGGATACAGCGTGGGAGGCGGGGCCTCATTCATTCCTATGAGAGTTGCTCATTGGCGCATGATGATAAAATGGCCCAACTTTTGAGAGAGCGAAACGTCACAGATTACGGCATGCCTGAGAAGTACCCGTATGTGCGCTCATAGCGCATGCGCAACTTTAACCAAAATGCTCGTTCACATCAAGCACGTCAATTTGCGTACACGTAACAGCACCGTGCGTTCATCACAGCATGGTAATGGATGTTATTATGATGGATTTGATATTAACGAGGCGGCAGTTAGCAGCTAGTGGCTAGCTAGTAATTATGCTAATGTACACATCAATCGTTATGTACTTATATTACGCTGTAACAGGATCTAGTGATATCCAACAGAGCTTCATTTAGCATGAAAGAATTATTGCACTGTGTATATATACAGTGCAATAAGCTTCTTAGTGCAATAATAAGCTACAGGGACGTTAATCTAACGTCGGTAATATTAACTTTATGTAATACAACATTTACGGTACAAGATTTACATCATACAGCCCATGTAGTATAATATTTTACAAATTATGAATTTCAGCAAACATGTGCAATATATCCATTATTACAGCTCCGTGGGGCGGCAGTAAGGCGATATGGGTCCGTTGTAATTGTGCATCCATGGGTAAAGATAAACGCATGTATTGCTGAACACGTAACATGAACGTGCCGGGCGGCGCGGTCCCGTGGGTTAGATGCACGTTCATAATGCAGAGGGAAATAACTCTCAGAATAACGTTATTAGCACATTTTTACAACTTGAGGAACGAATGTTTTTAATAAGGGCTATACAAGTGTTCATACTGGGTTGTTTATTTAGTTTAAAACAAATTATCCAACGAGTTACAGACCACTCTTTCCCAATGTAAGTCAATGGGAAAAAGTGTTTCCGTCCCAGCAACCTAAAGGAAGTGTAGTACCGCCGTTTGGCCACAACGAATATTCTCATCAGACTGAACCCAAGCCCCCAGGAAGTGCGCTGGAATACACTTAAAATAAATACATCTATTGATAACTCAGAACGACCATCGTCTCTCTAACTGTGTGTGACAGTTTTGTTCTTCGTGTTGACCCAAACCCATAAGACAATAGCAGTGGAAGGATAGCTGGAACTGAAGGGAGTCATCCAGCTGCCCTCATTGATACTCCAGTCTGCCTCAGAATGGTCCATCTTCCCTCCTCAACATGGCAAGGAAAGACAGCTTTGACCTGGGTAGAAAATAGCACTTGCATTCTGGGTTAACAGCCTACGCTACCAGCCTCTTAAACAAGGCCCCCCGCTGACACTTTGCCTCTGCAATCTGTGATCTGTGTGAGATGTCTGGAAAATAAGACGGGATATTTAGATAAATCAGGTCTAGTGATTATCTGGAGAACTCATTCTGAACTATATTTGACCAGAGCAGGAGATGTTGTTACAAAATAAGCTGCTAATGATCAACAGCGTTCTGTGTTCTGATGTTAGTTGGTGATTTCTAATAAATACGTAACAAAAGATGAGTTTCATCTGAGATGCAACTCAGAATAAGAGGATTTGACTGAACAGGATGATGCATCGTCTAAAAACAAGAGCCTATATCTCATCCAGTGTTACTCCTGAAGTTACTGTGTCTGATATCAGGAGCAGAGACATACTCTGACTAGATATCAGACACAGATACTGGGCAGGATTTAGAGTTGTTGGAGTGTGCACTTCCATTAAGCGCCCTAAAGGCAGGGAAACTAAAAGATAATAGCAGAGTCAAGGTTCAACAGCAGTGCTCGTGCAGGTAGGAGTGTACGCGTGACTTTGGAGTTTGTTTTGGCGCCAGAAAAACAGAAAAAGCTCAAAGTTGACGGACAGTGTTTCCTTGTCCAAATGTTGACTTGTTGTCTTCACCAGTGTTTTGGGAGCTGTGTGCTCCTCATGTTGAGTTTCTGCTCCTGGCAGGACCCCCAACGGAAAGGGGGCTTGAGTCGGTGGGACTGACCTTGCGTCTCTTAGGAGCTTTGGAGGCTCCACCTCCGAAGCCCTCTTCCACTCTCCAAACATACATCAAATCTTGTAGGATAGTTCATCAAGAGCATCCTCAACAAATACTGCTGGGTCCGTACTGGTTCGGTCGTTGTGTCAGGGTTGGGGTTATCAGGAGGACCCAAACGCAGAATGAGGACAAGGGTACAAAGTATGACAACAAGCCAGCGATACACTCTCGTGAGCGGCCCAGACCTTCGTATGTTGTTCTGTATGTGGCCCTCAGTGAGAAAGTGTGGACCCCCTGCTCTAGATACACACACCTCGTTGTGAATGGTCCGTGTGAGAATATCTCTCTGTGTTGATTCACCATGACGCCACTAGAGGTCAGCGTGCTGCTGATGCTCAGGAACACCTGCTGGATGCATGTTTTAAAGAGGCCTTATTCCTCTCCTGTAGTTCTATGTTAGTCAGTGGCGTTTTCTCCCGGAGGCCAAGGGAAGCCGGCTTCCCTGTTTTTTCAGTTTGTAGTTATCATTTTAATAAATAAATAGAACACTTTGTTTAGTTTCAGTAATTATTCTGTGCTGTGTGCTGCTGCCATCTCTCCCCATTCTCGATTCTCTGAGGACGGATATTAAACTTTGAAGTCATCATGTCTTTGCTGTCAGGGTTACAGTGTGTGTGTGTGTGTGTGTGTGTGTGTGTGTGTGTATATCTCCTGGCAGGCAGTGGGGGAATCCCTTCGTCTTGGCGAACACCAGGGCTCCCTGTTTGAACTGGTCCCGTTTCTCCCCGCATCGTGATAACTCTCACCTCAATGACAGAGAACCAGCAGAAAGAAACAGAATATATTGAGGTGACTTAATAACCATCATGTAATCAAGGGGCGTCTGAAAGACACATTCACTCATTATATATATGTAGATATACCAGTTTTAGTTTCACATGATGTGTAACTATTCTCTCATCTTATTAAAGTACATCTTATATCTGGTATGTAATGAAGGAGTAGTATAAAGTGACATCAAATGAAAATACTTCAGCTAATACAATTACCTGCAATCTGTATTTGAGTAAATGAACTTTATTTACTTTCCAACCATGAAAAACTGTTTATTTTTGTTCCGTTAACTGTTGCTGTTATCTGAAATGTATAAACCTCGTTAAAAGTGTAAACAGGTCGTTTATTTGAATGTATAAGCATCAGAAACCTATTTCATTCAGTGTTTAGAAAGGGTGAAGTGTAAACTGTGACATACACGGAGTAGTTTCTATGTAGAGTATCATATATGTTGCATTCATTTAGTAGCATTTATACATATATTACTGTGAATGAAATGAGAGATATAATCCAGACAAACAAAGAGTAGAACAAGAACGATATGTATCTCTGATATGTAGCTAAGCCAAACGGTTCATTGTCAGGCTTTAACTGTTGCTGTTACCTGAAAGGTATAAACCACATTCAAAGAGAGAAGAGGTCGTTTCCTTCCATCAGAAACTTTTAACCAGTTTCTAAGTTGTTTGTTTCATTTCCAGCTCGTCCTGTCTTTGTTTACAACACAGACTGCTAGCTCTGAAGCTAACCAGGGTTGCTAAATGTGGGTACCTGGCTGGAGTGAGATTTTGATATTTAATTACACATATGCGCACTAAATGACTGCTATCGTGTCAGCAGCGGGACCTTAGCATATATATAGTGTGAGAGAGACTTCTTTTCAGCAATGTTGATGGAAGAAATGCTGGAGTCCGCTTTATATCAAAACACTGAGTTTAATTGAGAGCCAACGGCCATGAGTGAGTTCAAGGCATTTATAACATGCAGTGAGAAATCCCCCATCACTGACGATACACAGAAAACACAGCGCAAATCTACCCAGCGGGTCCAGGAGGAGCCTCTGTTTGCGCCCCTTCATAATTAATAACACATAGGTTTCAGAGACAAAGAAAGTCTGTTAACGTCATCTGCGCAGTCGGCCACACTTCCCCCAACAGGAAGGCGGGACCTTTGACCTATGCCCTGCTCTAAGTTGCAGCAGACCCATGTGAAAGACTAAAATGCTCCCCTGCACAGACAATAAACAGAATATTCTCTAACATATAGGATATACAATATATACAAATACACAATATTGGACACAGACTATAAAGGGCACACAGTTTCATTCACTAATGAAAGCCAAACACATGTTTGTTTCCACTGTTTCATTGTGTGCAGAGGCCTGTCGCGATAAGCAAACAGTTGACTTATCGCTCCAATACACACCTGAATGCTTTATATTGTAGTCTATCCATTTGTAAGTGATGTTTATTATTAATATGCATTTTCCATGTGTATTTGCTATCAAACCACAATCCCCAGTTAGCTGTTGGCCATCAATCTTGCTTTTGTTTGTAAATACCATGTAGCATGACTTGCTTTCTGACATTTTGAATCCAGTTATATGACCACCTCTCCACTTCTTTAGTCGCTCCAGCTTCTCCATTACGTATGGGGCACATCTTCCCCTCATCCACAGAGCCCCATCCTCTGCGTGTAGAGCCCATTGGATGCATTTGTCTAAGCATGTCAACATGTCATTAATCATGATGATAATATTGGACTGACTGCACTCCCTTGGGGAATACCGTTTTCTATTTCTAAATAACTGGAAACATCTGCTCCAACCTTTCCTCTAAATGTCCTGTCTGTTCAAAAGGCCCTTACCCAATTGATCATTCTCCCTCCAATACCCATTCTCCTCCATGTGATCAGTAGCCCCTCCTCCATGTGATCAGTAGCCCCTCCTCCATGTGATCAGTAGCCCCTCCTCCACACAGAGTCATACGCCTTTTCAATGTCAAAGTACACTATTGCCATTATCTCTTTCATTTTCAATGTTTTTCCCACGTCATTACTCACTCTCACTAATTCCACATCCAGAGCTGACCTATTTTCCCGTCTCTTCTCCTTCACCTTTCCATAACTGCTGTTTTTGCTGCCTATGGATATCACTGAGATGCTGAGGCACCACTTTCTTCCTACCCTTGGTTGTTGCTTTGGGTATACTGTTCTCTGCTGCATTTAGTATATGTTGCGTTATGTGGCTTGTAATGACCTCTATGCTTCCCTCTGATGTTAGCAGGTGTACCGACTCCTCACACCATATCCTACATTTCCCCCAATCAGCAAAGCACCACCTGGTTATTACACATCCTTCCTGCATATATACATTATTATTCATTTTAGGAAGCACTGGATAATGGTCACTTCCTACAGTGGAGTTATTCAAAACAAACCATTCGCATGTATGAACCAAACAGTTTGACACTAATGTCAGATCCAGGCATGAGACTTTCCCCCTGTGAACATCTACTCTTGTGCCATGTCCATCATTAAGGCATACTAGTGTTATTTCCTCCAGCATTTCTTACACTATGTTTCCGTTACTGTCTGTATGGTTGCTGCCCCAAAGACGGTTGTGTGCATTGAAATCACCACACCAAACTTCCTTCCTATGTTTATTTTCTGCTTTTTCTTTAAATATATCAGTGGTTAGATTTGGACATGGGTTGTATACATTGATTATCCTAATGTTGTTTTCTAGGGTTGCAGATGTCCACTATAATACAGTCTATATTATCAGGAGATTGCACCTCCCTATATGCCACACCATCTTTGAGAAAAGACTGCAGGATCTCAGGTCTGCAAAGTGGACAGGTAGGCGAGAAAGGCTTTTTGGAGTCTCAGAGACCAAGGTCCTGTACACTTCGCATACATTGACTTTACGACTTCAGGTCTGCGATGTGGACAGTACACCTCAAATACATCACTACACAACCTGGGTATTTGAAGATAAGGGAATGACATGTTTATAATATGGTGCAAAACACAACAAATATGCAGGGTGACGAGTCTGTTTATAAGGCTATTTTATTTTTGGTAGTCTGATCATTTCAACAAGAGAATAGAATCAAACTGAGAACATCGTAAATATGTTCCAGATACATGAAGCATGTGAACAGTGAAACTCGCTCATGGACTTTAAGGTGAATACTTTAAGAAAAGGTTTTCCCACACTCTTTGTAGGAGCCATTTTATGGGTGTTGTTGGTGTCTCAGTTTACCTTATTTATATGTATAGTGCAATATTATTTTTGAACACTTGGTGGGGGGTGTATAAAAGGGGTCATAGGTGACCACACACCCACCACACCACACACACAACTATGGTTTTTCTCTTGTGTGAACACGAAGATGTGATTTGAGAGCATCTGATCTAGTGAACGTTTTCCCACACTCTTCACACCAGTACGGTTTTTCTCCAGTATGAATACGGTGATGTGTTTTGAGAGCACTTGATGTAGTGAACGTTTTCCCACACTCTTCACAGCTGTACGGTTTTTCTCCTGAGTGAACACGAAGATGTGATTTGAGAGCACTTGATGTAGTGAACGTTTTCCCACACTCTTCACACCAGTACGGTTTTTCTCCAGTGTGAATACGGTGATGTGTTTTGAGAGCACTTGATGTAGTGACCGTTTTCCCACACTCTTCACACCAGTACGGTTTTTCTCCAGTATGAATAAGTTGATGTGTTTTGAGATGACTTGATCTAGTGAAAGTTGTCCCACACTCTTCACAGCTGTAAGGTTTTTCTCCAGTGTGAACACGAAGATGTATTTTGAGAGCACCTGATTGATTGAACGTTTTCCCACACTCTTCACACCAGTACGGTTTTTCTCCAGTGTGAACACGAAGATGTATTTTGAGAGCATGTGATGTAGTGAACGTTTTCCCACACTCATCACACCAGTACGGTTTTTCTCCAGTGTGAATACGTTGATGTGTTTTGAGAGCATTTGATGCAGTGAAAGTTCTCCCACACTCTTCACAGCTGTAAGGTTTTTCTCCAGTATGAATAAGTTGATGTGATTTGAGATTACCTGATCTAGTGAAAGTTGTCCCACACTCTTCACAGCTGTAAGGTTTTTCTCCAGTATGAATAAGTTGATGTGTTTTGAGATGACTTGATCTAGTGAAAGTTGTCCCACACTCTTCACAGCTGTAAGGTTTTTCTCCAGTATGAATACGTTGATGTGCTTTGAGATTACCTGATTGAGTGAAAGTTGTCCCACACTCTTCACAGCTGTAAGGTTTTTCTCCAGTGTGAATACGGTGATGTGTTTTGAGAGCATTTGATGCAGTGAAAGTTCTCCCACACTCTTCACAGCTGTACGGTTTTTCTCCAGTATGAATATGTTGATGTGATTTGAGATGACTTGATTGAGTGAAAGTTGTCCCACACTCTTCACAGCTGTATGGTTTTTCTCCTGTGTGAATAAGTTGATGTGTTTTGAGAGCACCTGATCTAGTGAAAGTTGTCCCACACTCTTGACAGCTGTACGGTTTTTCTCCTGTGTGAATACGCAGGTGGCTCTTTAAATTTCCAGATGTTGTGAAGGATTTGTCACATTGCTGACAGCTGTGACGTCTCTCTCTTCCTTTCGGTTCCTAGAACAGACAGACAGAGAAATTCAATCTAAAAAGCATAAATACACAAGTTAACACAATAAAAACTCACTTAAAGTGGACCTATCATGCTATTTGAACAATATATTGTAGGGCGATACCTATATAAAGTATATAAATATAGTTTTTTATTCAAAATACCAAAAAGATCCTGCATTTTAGCCATGCCTCATTTTGCTCCATCTGCTCTTTCCAGCACTGTTTTTGCAGGGGGCTGATTCTGTGATCTGCAGCTGACCACGCCCCCCTGCAGGAGAGGGGAGCGTGCTCTGAGATCAGCTGCTGGGCTGCAGCGGGGAGAAAAAGAGATCTCTCTCCACCTTGTTTTATTCTTATAGAAGTAAGAAGAGAAGTAACGGGGCAGAAACGCTCCTTTTTACGCAGCGGTCCGGACATAGACACTATTTTTTAAATCAATAAAATAATTTTCTAAATCCATAAAAGCATTTAAATTAATTGGGAGTCATATCGTTACTTTGTTAAGAATGTGGCCGTGTGATAAGCGGGATAATGTGCACATTGCATAATGTGCCTTCATGCCGATCTAGATCCCTCCACTTCGCGTCGGGCTCCTGATCGGCCTGTCGGTGTTCTTTTCCCCATAATGACCGCGTCGCTGCACATTATCCCTTACATATGATTATATAGAGTCATTATTCCTTACATGTGATTATATAGAGTCATTATTCATTTGTTTTAAAGCAGGAGGCGCAAACGCTTGCCTCGGGGAGGGAGAAAAAGAGCCACAGCGGAGAATAAACAGAAGGGCAACAATGGCAACCATGCAAGGGAAGTCTTCGTCGCTGCTTTTGTGGCAGACTACTTACAGGCCTGGCATATGTACTACAGCGTCTCCAGCGCTTTCGAGCAGCAATGGCCGGCCGTGGCCCAACCTCTCATTCCCCTGATAGGTGGAGAGTTGACCAATAGCCGTAGCACCACTTTACTGACGTCAGTAAAGTGTTCAAATCTGTATCAGTCTGTATCAGATCTGTTGCAGCCCCTTTTTTAGAGATTTGGGTATGGAGGAAAATAGAAAGGGTTCCCTGGAACACCGGGGACACATATTCATGAATAAAAGACGTACTAAAGTGCATTTTGCATGATAGGTCCCCTTTAATATAAACCTTGAGTTAACAAAATACTACTCATTAACTGTTTGTGTTTATTATATTTGATACAGTAATACAGCAATATTCTAACCAAAGTATATACCAGAGGTGGGGGACTCGAGTCAAATGAGTTGACTTGCCTAATTTGGACTTGAGACTTGCTTGACTAACATTGATAAAAGACTCGACTTGACTTTGACTTGGTATTCATGACTTGAGACTTAGGCTTGAGACAGATGACTCCAAAGGACTTTACTTTTTAAAATAAAATATTTGCATTTGTTTTTGTATTGTACGAAGCCCCTAGAGGGCAATGAAAGAAAAACGAGAGAGAAAGTCTCTTCTCGTTCGCAGAGGGAAAGTAGGAAGTGGAGCGCACAGGAGACAGCCGTTTCATTGCAGACTGTTATGTTTATGTGGGGAAATACATACATTATTTGATATATATTTCAAACTCGGACTTCATTTTAGGGACATTTCGGCCAGGGGTGTAGAGTTATTTGTTCAAGCACCGGATCGGCAAAACAGGAGAGTCTGTGAACCAGTCTGCCTTGACCTATGTATTCATGTCTGTGACTCTCACAGTATCTGCTGCCCACAGCTGCTTTATAGAAGAAAAACCTCCTTCACTTCATGAAATCTCTGCAGCACCAGGAGGCAGTAACGTATAACTCAGCAGAATCTGAGAAGAGCAGCACCAGCTGTGCCTTCACTGTGTCTACCTTCATTAGAACAGCTAACGAGCGACACACACACACACACACACACACACACACACACACACACACACACAGACACAGACACAGACACAGACACACAGATTTCAGAGCCCCACTCTCCATTGTTTTTTTCTGTCACTTTAATATCAAATCGGTCGGTGACGCAGAGATCAGGGAACAGACGTGACAGCGGCACAGCAACATCAAACACGGAGCAGTCTGCTTTATCCACCAACACAAGAACACCAGTCCAGAACCAACAGCAGAAGGACCCGCTCTGAATCACTCCGTGTCGCTGTGGCTCAGAGACACAGGGATTTATGTTTTTCAAAAATAATCGCGTTACAATCATGTCAGGTTTTTGGTGGATTTAATTAAGTCTTGGATTGCAGAGTATGAATGTCCTCTAGCAATTTTCAGACGATAAATACATGTGTAAAGTTTGTGAAGGCAGGAGGAAAAAAGCTTCCGCTATCACCGTCTCCTCACCGTTCCTCCAAACCCCGCCCCTCCCTGAAAATAATGAGTGACAGGCTGACAGTGACCCGATAGAAACTTTATTATTCACTTAATCACTGAGATATAATGAAGCTAACTTAGTCTCATACATTCATGGGATTTATGTAACATTAAGACAGAGAATGTAAGTGTGCACCCACATGCAGTATTTTTGTTTGTATATGCTATTGTAAATACTCCTGTTGTCTGCTGTGTTCAGACCAAGCCGCAAACTCTGGGGAACAGCCGGGAAGCCAATACGGAAGTGCCACACACTGCAGTTCATACATGGGCCGCTAGGGACTGGCTGCAGAAAGGAGCAATTTCCATAGACCCCCATGTTAAAATGCCCAACTTTACAGCAGAAAAAAACATGTTTCTACCCATGGATGCAATAAATATTATTATCGATATAGTTAGATTCCACCTTCATGATTATGAATCTGTGAGTGAATTGTTTTCTAACACGACCCTTTTATTTATATTAGGTCCTAAAGTTTTTGCATAAATTAGGGCGTGGTCACGTTGATGGACACGTACATGCCTCACTGTCAGCTAACAGCAACTTGTCCACTCTGCTAGGCTACAACCATAGAGGCTACAACGTTAGTTAGTCATAGTACTGTACTTGACCCTTTAGCTTTAGCCGTGTTCGTGGTGATTGTGCCTTTTAGGGAATATTGTTACAAATACCAGACAATTAAAATGTCGTGCTGTGCGCTTGAATGTTCTAACAGAACTTCCAAGAAGTCTAAAATGATAATATTACACATGTTAACCCCGTTCGCAGGTGTTTGTGTGCTTGGTAGCTTAGCTTGTTACTTATTAGCCAGCTAAGGACGTAACCCTTTATGCATACATATACATTTTTAGTTTATGATTCAGCCTTGGGTAAGACTTTTATAGTCAATGGCTATGACGCCCATAATACTAAACGGGAGCAAATGTTAATAGGGGACCCAATTATCCCATTGGTGGCCGCCGGAGCTAACGGAGCCGCAGGGGGCTAGCGGTGGAGTCCGTCTTTTCTCAACGTGTGAATGACAAGCATTAAGAATAACAAAATATAGATAATTCTCTTGCAGATTGTCTCATTTGATTATGAATGTAACGTTTATATAGGGGAACTACACGTTAGCAGTAACTTGGTATGCATGTATTTCATGTTAGCTTAGCTTCTTAGCCTGAGCTAGCTCCGTTTACTTCCAGTTCAGAGGCAGCAGGTCCCGCCTGGGCTCCGCCTCTTTGCCCTTATTTGGAGCAGGCGGGATTAGACTCTGACGTCACAGTCGAGCCGTTAGTGGCCAACTCCGCCTACTAAGGGCTTCACGGCAACTCTGCAGAATCCTATGGGTGACGTCACGGACATTACGTCCATTTATATATACAGTCTATGGTTCAGACTCAAGTCCTGTGTGTGATGGCACATCCAGGATATTCAGTGTCCTTTTTTTAAACAGAAGACCGTTGCTAGAAGCTGCAGCTACAGATGTAGCACTCCAGATCAGACTCAAATGGGTGTGTCCCAGTCAAAAGCACAGCGGATGCCAGTGGCTGGGGGTGTTGCCAAATTGCTAGAGGGCGTTGCCCAATTTCCCCATTTGTTCAATTACAGGATTTAACCATGAGATGGCGCTTCATTCACAAAATACACAAAGACAACTGGGTGGCAACTTAGTCTGTTTGCAATGTTTGCAGCTCTGCAGTTGTGTTTGCTGAATAATGGTTTTCACAAGCTACTATAATGAAAAAAACATCAATATTTTTAGATCAAATAAAGTATATAGTTTGCTTTATGCAGTATATTTCTTGTAATATTGTTGGGGTGTTTTTACACAGTACAGTAGATTGAAGTAAATAAACTTATACATTAAGATAAGAAAAGATGGACCTTTATTAATCCCGTGGGGAAATTCAGTAGTTCAAACAGCAACAGGGTGAGAGTGAAAAACAGGACAGCACAGATTCACACAGAATAAAATCAAAAATAAGATGAGCGATACAAATAATAATAATGAGAAACTATGAAATAAGAAATGAATACAACTAAAATGTAATTATCATATAATAATGTATTGTATTATTAAGTAATATCATACATTATCCCCATTATTGCAGATGCCACATTGAATGGATGAACACATGTATGCATCATAATTACAACAGAGTATTTCTAAATACAAGTTGTAAAAATGCTTATATGTATTTAATATCAACCCTTTGGAGTGGACCGTCACGCCGGCGTGATCAGATCACATGACCCGTTCAAGCCGGTGCCGCATAAAAACAACAGTCCGGACAACATTGCCGTGTGTTTCTGTCGAAAGTACTGGCTTGGAACTATATCCCAGTCTTTGTTTCATGCAAAAAGACCCAGTAAACACGGAGGTACGATGATATAAAGTTAATACAATTCAAAAGTATGAAAAATGGAAGCACATAATTGAATATCTTCGCCGTATTTGATCATTTTACGAAACGGAAAATACTGGAAACTGTAGATCCTGTTCAACAGGATGTATATGTGCATTTCTGTCGAAAGTACTGGCTTGAAACTATATGCCAGTCTTTGTTTCATGCAAAAAACCCAATAAACACGGATATACGATGATATAAAGTTAATACAGATATATTTCAGAAGTATGAAAAATGGAAGCACATATTTGAATATCTTCGCCGTATTTTATCATTTTACGAAACGGAAAATACTGGAAACTGTAGATTCTGCTCAACAGGATGTATTTACCAGGGAGGGGGTGAGGTAATCAAACGGCCAAATTAGCCCAGGACACCAAAGGGTTAATAACATAATTAGGGATGTCCCGATCACCTTTTTTTGCTCCCGATCCGATTCCGATCATTTGATTTTGACAATCTGCCGATACCGATTTTTCCCGATCCGATCTTCATGCAATGCATTAAGAGAAAAAAAAGGTAACAGATAACGGCTGGTCATCCAACGCGATGAATTCAGCTATCTTGGCTGTTATTGTGTTGGCCTTTTCACTGTTCTGGGGCAGTTTCTCTTTCCTTTTAAAAGTCTCTGAAAGTGTCGGTTGTTTCAGTGCCGTTACCTGAGTGGCCGCTGTGTACTCGTCGTGTTGTTGTTGGTGTTTGTTTCTCAGGTGGCGTATTAGATTGGTCGTGTTGAACGTAGCTCTGTTCTTTCCACCACGCGGAAACTCTGCCTTGCAAACATTGCATCTGGCTGTTACACTGCCTTCGCTTTCAATTTTATAATACTTCCAAACTCCTGACATTTTCTCTGTCCCGACTCCCGAGTCACCAGCTGAACGTAGCCTCTCGTTAGCTTACTGCTACTATTAGACACTGCGCCCTGCCCACTCTGTTGCCAGATTTCAGAGAAATAAGCAACCAGGTCTATGAAAACAAGCCCAAAGAAAGCAACACATACATGATGTTGTGTAATTTTAAACCAAAACGAAGTCCTCAGGATGACTTTAAGACGTGAACATGGTCATTTTTGTTTTGTAACATTAAATTAAAAAAAAAAATTATAAAAAAAAAAAATCCCGATCCCCGATTTTTTTCTCCCGATCCCCGATTTTTGGAAAATCACGTGATCGGCTCCGATCCCCGATCACGTGATCGGATCGGGACATCTCTAAACATAATGATTACTTTCAGATGATAATACTTTTCAGGGTTCGGTCCGGTCTGACAGCGCTTAGCTCTCTGCTGCAGAGAAGATCACTGCTCTAAACAAAGTCAAAAATCCTACATCCAAACGAAATAAATATAATTAATTATGATGAATACGTTAAGTCTTGTTCATTGTTTTTCACTTTAATTAAATGTTTGATATTTCCGGCACAGACCCTTTCGTACCGGCAATGCGCGATAGAAACAACAGAAAGTGCAACAGTTTAAATATGCCAGTGTTAATTTCGTCAACGAAAACTATGACGAAAAATGTTCACCAACAACCTTTTTTACATGACTAAGACGAGACGATGACTAGCTAAAAATAGATTCTTGATAACGAAAACTATGACGAAATGTATATTTAGTTTGCGTTGACGAGACGGGACTAAGGTGTTAATAGTGGACTATCGGACATTCAAAATGCGGGGACGGAGCGTTCAGAGAGACACATTTTGACTAAAAGTTGACTAAAAAGTAATTTTCCATCGACTAAAAGTTGACTAAAACGTTTTGAGTTTTCGTCGACTAAAACTAGACTACAACTACGAAGGATAGGAATGACTAAAATGTGACTAAAACTAATAACCATTTTCGTCTAAAGACTAAGGCTAAATCAAAAACAGCTGCCAAAATGAACACTGAAATATGCAAACACAAACCTACAGACTGGGGGTTGGAAGATCACAGCAGGGGGGGGGGCTGTGGAATGTGCTGGGAGATTTACTCCACACATTCCGATGGCCAATTAGTTTTAAACAAGGAGTTTGCAGCATACAGCACAGGCAACATGTGGGGTGGGGGCTTCTCAAAGATTTTTGTTTGTTGTTGTTTTGTGTCAGTTTTACGTCGCCACTTCCATTCACATTTTTCATCATTGTCCACAATGTTTATCATGAAATTAATATCCATATATTTTATACTATACTTGCACTGCTTACCGTTTTCATACTTTATATATCTTAGCATATTAATACACACTGTTCATACTGCTCACAGGCTGCTAGTGTATTCATACCCAAGCTCACTGTCTATTCATCATTCAATTCATTTTATATTTTATTCTGTAGATTGTGTACATTACTTTTCACTTTACTGCTTGTTGCACCGTTAGAAGCAAAACTGCAATCTGTAATCTGTGCAATAACAATAAAGCAGGCATCTTTATTGTAGCCTCAACAATCAAGTTCTAAGTAGTGCAATATGAAATAAAAACTAAAACAATCTGTGCCGTTGTATTTGCTGTAAAGTGTCTCTACTGTAGGCTATTTTTATTATATGTACAGCACTTTGGCTCGACCAAAAATCGTTTATAAATGTGCTATATAAATAAAACTTGATTTGAAAAACCACTACACTCTTTTGGCAGTGTTGTGGTGCCGAGAGATGGGAGTCGGAGGCGGGGTATCAAAAGGTACAAGCTAGACTTTTATTTAGCATCAGAAAACCATTGTACACAACTTCATTCCCGGGAAGCGAAGACCGCGGAAACAGGAAGTCCGGTTCACTAAAATGTCCGTGCAGAACAATACCCCAACCCATAGATCCGTGGGTGAATAATGTCAATCACCACAGTGTACACACATTAACAACAACTACACTATTTTGGCAGTGTAACAATTAAACAAGAACTAATCTCTATTGGCAGTAACAATTAGATAATAATAAACTGTCAGACTGAAACTGAAGACAAACAAACTATTTTCAGCAATCAATCTGTTTAGTTGACTCTGAGTGACATGTGGCGATTTAAAAAAATCGTTTTTTGGCTGTTTAGATGGTGTTGCTCCATCTGGGTCACTGCCGGTGGTTGAGACGGAGGGGTCTTTGGCGACTAGTTTTATAACCTCATGTACATAAGTTAGGTGCTCCAGGAGATTGGCGTCCTTTATCCCCACAAATTAAAAATAGTGGTTATATCTCCAAGTTGTAAATGCGCTGCTGCTCTCGCTGATACTTGCATCTGCCATAGTGTGTGTACTGGTGGTGGGCGTTGCATCGCTGATTTGCTCCCCAACGGCAGCCATTACGGCGCTCACAACAACAACAACGGGGAACTGCGTCGGGTCGATGATCGTGTTGCTTTTAATCACACGAAGCCAGAATAAATTGAATAACGACTTCTCCAACCTTATACTTTGCTCCAGAGTGCCGTGGTTCATTGTTTATTAATGTGTTTTCTGCAGCATTTACCGACCGCTGCAGTGCTGGCTGCTCTTCCACGGGAGTTTATTCTCCCGTTAGCTCCCGGTTAGCTCACACTGCAGCGGCCGCTCTAAAGTATTCACTGTCCGACTCACACAAGCAGCTGATGCATATCCCCAGTTCCCCTTAGCCTAAGTGAATGTGTGTCAGTCTGAATTGACGCTGTTTGGTATCAAAACGCTGTTATGAAAGTTTCTCTGGTATAAAACGGATGATGTTAGCATAGCAACCGAAGCTAAACTGACTACTTGCATCCGATAGCTGCAATAATACAAAACAACACGTCTGCCTCTTTCCACAATGATCGATAACAGTGAACGGATGGTCAAAGGTACAAATAAACAGAATCACACGAAGCCTGGTTAGTGTTGCCTGACTTTATAAAGTGTGTTTATAGGCACTACTGCTTGTAGGCAGGCATAACAGTCGACCCATGTTCAGGGGAGGTGGGTTTAGTTTCCTGCACGTCTCGACGTAAGAGAGACGTAAGCGACGCCACCTCTTAGCTCCGAAGCTCTTGCCTCTAGACCGACAATTTTTTGGAGCTGGAAGTGAACCCGATTCCGGAGCTAAGAGCCGGCGCCGCTGCGGTGTGAACAGGAAAAAACGGCACTTTTCAGGCTCCAGCTCCGAGCCGGAGCTGAAAAAAGCGCTAGTGTGAAAGGGGCATGTGAGAGGACATCGCTGTATGTTTGAGCCGGGCTGCATTTCCTGATGAAAAAAACATAGCGATGTTTTGTACTTACACCTAGGCCTACGTGAATTAAACAACATTATTTTGTTAAATTAAAACATGGTGATGTTTTGTAAATGATTACATGTCTCTTATTTAGCACAGGATATGATCCTATCCGTGACATGGATCTTAACAAATATCCGATCAGATACCTGTAGACCTATCAGCTGTTTATTTCACATGAGTTCCAGTGTGGCAGCTTTTCACGGCTCCCCCTGGTGGATCCATGATCCATTGCAGCTGGTTTCATTAAAATTACATTTATTTATCAAGGGGGCGTTTCAAGTCCTGCGGGGGGGTTTTCATTTTCAGCAGGGGCCCACCCCGTGCCGATCACGGACCCGCACGGGTAGGCGTCTGAAATGAAGCGCTACATCTGTAGACTGCAGAAGCATTAGTTTTTTGTTTTTGAGGATGGAACAACTTCACACACAGATATAGGGAGGCTAGACCTATACAATTCATTTAGGTTTATAAATTAATGTCAAGACATTTATGTTATTGATTTCTGAAGCACTTTCTAAATAATAAAAAGAGAGTTCATATGTATTTACTGCATGTATGCATTGATGAAAAAAAAAAGTGCAGTAATATAGAAAATTGAGGATGCAACGCATTGGTATGAATCGTGATGCATCGGGATATCGAATTGAATCGTGAGGACCAGTGAAGATGCACAGCCCTAGTAGACAGGAGACAGAGGGAGACGGCATGCTTCCCTCTGATGTTAGCAGGTGTACCGACTCCTCACACCATATCCTACATTTCCCCCAAATCAGCTTTAGCAAAGCACCACCTGGTTATCACACCTCCTTCCTGCATATATACATTATTATTCATTTAGGAAGCACTGGATAATGGTCACTTCCTACAGTGGAGTTATTCAAAACAAACCATTCGCATGTATGAACGAAACAGTTTCACACTAATGTCAGATCCAGGCATGAGACGTTCCCCTGTGAACATCTACTCTTGTGCCATGTCCATCATTAAGGCATACTAGTGTTCTTTCCTCCAACATTTTTTCCACGATGTTTCCGTTACTGTCTGTATGGTTGCTGCCCATAGACGGTTGTGTGCATTGAAATCACCACACCAAACTTCCTTCCTATGTTTATTTTCTGCTATTTCTTTAAATATATCAGTGGTTAGATTTGGACATGGGTTGTATAAATTGGTTATCCTGATGTTATCTTGTTTTCTAGGGTTGCAGATGTCCACTATAATACAGTCTATATCATCAGGAGTTTTGCACCTCCCTATATGCCACACCATCTTTGAGAAATGACTGCAGGATCTCAGGTCTGCAAAGTGGACAGGTAGGCGAGAAAGGCTTTTTGAGTCTCAGAGACCAAGGTCCTGTGCACTTCGCATACATTGACTGCACGACTTCAGGTCTGCGATGTGGACAGTACACCTCAAATACATCACTACACAACCTGGGGTATTTGAAGATAAGGGAATGACATGTTTATAATATGCTGCAAAACACAACAAATATGCAGGGTGACGAGTCTGTTTCTAAGGCCATTTTATTTGTGGTAGTCTGATCATTTCAACAAGAGAATAGAGTCAAACTGAAAACATCGTAAATATGTTCTAGTGCAATATTATTTTTGAACACTTGGTGGCGGGGTTTAGCTGCACCGGGTGTATAAAAGGGGTCATAGGTGAGAGGAGAGGAAGAGGACACAGTACGAAGAGCATACCGATTCTACCAGATGGCCACTCCAGCCCCAGCAGATGCTCATACTACAACTATTGACACTGTACTTAAACCTTGGCATGTAAAGCAATAACACATCTTTCTAAAACTGCAGCAAAAGACCGGAACTTCATATGTTTGTGTCTGCGTCAGGATCACTCTAAACCAGGGGTGCCCAACCTTTTTTGAACCGAGAGTAAATACACACTTCTACTTGTATACAACTGACCTATGTACGATTAATACTCCATAAAATACTACAGATCCTTTATCTTATCTCTTTCTAATCTACACACATACAAGTATTTAACTGAAGTTACACAACAGTGCTGTTGATACAGAGTTGGAGTTTATCCACACGTCACTACAGTGGGTAATGTTTTCAAGAAACATTGAACAGTGCTGCCACAGATGACACAGGGAAAAAAGAAAAGACTCTGAACCCTTTCTTTGCCATTATATAAAAATAGTGTTTGCTACAAAACTATAAATTAGGCTTACTAATAAGACGACTCAGATCTGAAGCTACTCAGGAATCTGCTGCCAAAGTGCAATAAAAGAGACAAAATTAATAGAATCAAACCCTTTTTGTTGCATTTTAGTAGAGTATAAAAAGAAATGCCTTTAAAATAGGATGCAAGCAACACTAGCTTCTTAACCTGAATTGATAATAGACTATAATCAATTTAAGTTTGCATTCTTATACCATTTTGTACAATAATTATAATGAATGAGTTCAAACAAACTAAAACTTACAGCTGATTAATAACGGTATCTAACTTGAGTTTTTATTATATCAAAAACCTTGAAATGCTACTGTTATTTTTACTGTCCCCCAAAAGCGCGTTGACAGCCTCCTGGAATGCTTCTTTCACAACTTCGCCGTCTTTGAAAGACTTCATGTGTTTCGCAAGAACGTGACTGACACGATGAGATGCTCTGGTAGCAACCTTGCTCTTGTTGTTGGGCCTGGTGAAAATGGACTGCTGTGCATTTAGCTGTCCTTTCAGGCCCCTCCCCTTTTGGAGCGTAGGGCAGAATCAGGAGGGAATTCCGTCTCGTAGCGTTTGTGCACTGTTTTGAAATGCCGCTCCTAAATTACCCTTCTTCGATAAAGCCACGCTCGCATTGCAGACGAGACAGATGGACTTTGAATTGGAATAGATACAAAAATAATCATCCTCCCACTCGGAGTGAAAATTATATATTTTGAGCTTTTTTGCTTCTGCCGTAATTACGGTCTTGTGTGTGTGCGGACTGTCACTCCTGTTGAGTGTTGACCTATGGTGTTGACGCGGACAACGTCAGCGAAATAGTGCCCACTCACTGCCCCCAGCCACGCCCCGACACATGGGGTCACGCCGGCCAATCACAAAGCTTTGATGCGTTCAAGTGCATTATTCTGGGACAGGAAGATTATGTTACAGGACATTAACGATAAAACAGAATGTTGTTGTTCTATTTTTAGACACATCTCACGATCGACTGGGAATCTCCCTGCGATCCCTGGTCGGGCACCCCTGCTCTAAACCCTCCTGTGAAGTAATGGCAAAAAGATATAGGACACTGGAACATTTAAACTGCCATTACATTAAGTAGAATCGTACTCTATGAGTGAAACTGGACAATAAGAAACATATCGCATTGGATTAAGGATCCAATGACACCGTCATCCCGGACAATACGCCACAATCAGCTGGAGATTGTCACCACCTGCGCTCATCAAGAGGCGAAAGGAGAGGCCGAGAGCCAAGACTGGGAAAGCGGCTGGGTGTGAGCAGCATTAAAACCGGATCGTATATTGGAATCATAAGCTGCATCGGACAATGGCTTGGATTTAATGTTGCAATAATGTCAGCTGTTGGAAACAGCTGTCGACAGTCAGAAAATGAAACTTAAAGGAACAGTGAACATTATGCCTGTCAATTCTGACGTTGACGCTGTCTGTAATGGAAAAAAGGATTACCCAACACGAGGCCAATAGAGTGGCGAAGTCCCTCCCCTTCCGGTGGAGCTCCATGGGACCTTATTTCGAAAATATTCTGTTTTGAATTCAATGGAGAGACAAAGATTATCTTTCGATCCCGTTTGAATTGTGTCACGAATTACACATATGATGTTTGTCAATTTAAAAGATAATTTTGCAAGTAAAAAAAAAATGAGCAGAACAACACACGTCACCAAGATGGCCGTCACTACTACAGGATTGCATACCCTCACTATCACCACAATGAAACACGTCCAGAAGAATGTCATGCAAAGCTGCCTGTCTGCCTTCCTTTGATTCTCTCTGAACTGCCTGGTCTATTTAATGTTTAATGTCAATCATTTCTGCAGATAGCATGAAGTAGAAAAGATCGGCGATCGCCGATGCTAGCGTTAGAATTTCTCCCCCGGGCTTAAATGGTGTATTATAGAATGATCACACCGGTGACAGTACTCTTCAAAGGGTTCACGAAATATGACTACTCTTACCGTTTAACATGTTGGGTTACTTAATGTTACTTTCATATTAAGGCTAATAAAATGACAAGGCTGTAATGCTAACTAACGTGCTAGCTACTAGCTAGGTAGCTAACTTGATCCAGCCACTCCTGGTCCTTTCACACAGGCATCTTGTTAAAGTTCCCCCGGGCTTAAATTGTGTTAGCTAGGTAGCTAACTTGATCCAGCCACTCCTGGTCCTTTCATCAGACGGGAAGCGAAAGAACGAGCAAGACCCATTGCTAGTATGATAACAACCTGGTACTAAGCACACAGGCATCTTGTTAAAGTTATCTTATCTTATCCAGCGCCATATAGATAGATTCTATCTATATGGCGCTGATCTTAGCTATCTCTTAGTGGAGGAAAACAATTGTGACATCACTTACGCGACTCTGGGATTAGTAGTCTTTGTAGTTGCGTATTTTTCATAGTCTTATATTTCAACAGTTTTACGACAAATTGTGACTTTTTTGACATGGAAATTATTTTTTAAGATTGACAAAACATCGTATGTGTAACTCATGGCACAATTCAAACGGGATCGAAAGATAAGTTCTCTCTCTCTCCATTGACTTCAATACATTATTTTTCCGAAATAAGGTCCCATGGAGCGGAAGTAGATGGGCGTGACTTCGCCACTCTATAGATGGGAATTGTAAACGGTGAAAAAACAAAATATGCTTAATTGCGGCTCCTACACTTTTAAAAACCACTATGGTTTTTTCTCCTGTGTGAAAACGAAGATGTGATTTGAGACCATCTGATCTAGTGAACGTTTTCCCACACTCTTCACACCAGTATGGTTTTTCTCCTGAGTGAACACGAAGATGTGATTTGAGACCATCTGATCTAGTGAACGTTTTCCCACACTCTTCACACCAGTACGGTTTTTCTCCAGTATGAATACGGTGATGTGATTCGAGAGTACTTGATCTAGTGAACATTTTCCCACACTCTTCACACCAGTACGGTTTTTCTCCAGTATGAATACGGTGATGTGATTCGAGATTACTTGATGTAGTGAACGTTTTCCCACACTCTTCACACCAGTACGGTTTTTCTCCAGTATGAATACGGTGATGTTTTTGTAGATCACCTGATGTACTGAAAGTTGTCCCACACTCTTCACAGCTGTACGGTTTTTCTCCTGTGTGAATAAGTTGATGTCTTTTGAGATGACTTGATCTAGTGAAAGTTGTCCCACACTCTTCACAGCTGTAAGGTTTTTCTCCTGTGTGAATATTTTGATGTGATTTGAGATGACCTGATTGATTGAAGGTTTTCCCACACTCTTCACAGCTGTACGGTTTTTCTCCTGTGTGAATACGCAGGTGGTTCTTTAAATTTCCAGATGTTGTGAAGGATTTGTCACATTGCTGACAGCTGTGACGTCTCTCTCTTCCTTTCGGTTTCTAGAACAGACGGACAGAGAAAGAGAGAAAGTCAATCTAAAAAGCATAAATACACAAGTTAACACAATACAAACTCACTTAAAGTGGAACTATCATGCTATATTTGAACAATATATTGTAGGGCCATACCTATATAAAGTATATAAATATAGTTTTTTTTTCAAAATACCAAAAAGATCCTGCATTTTAGCCACGCCTCATTTCGCTCTATTTGCTCTTTCCAGCGCTGTTTTTGCAGGGGGCTGATTTTGTGAGCTGCAGCTGACCACGCCCCCCTGTAGCTGACCACTCCCACTGCAACTGGCCACATCCCCCTTTAGGAGAGGGGAGCTTGCTCTGAGATCAGCTTCTGGGCTGCAGCGGGGAGAAAGAGATCTCCATCCTCCGTGTTTTATTCTTATAGAAGTAAGAAGTGAAGTAGAAACCCTCCTTTTTACACAGCGGTCCAGACATAGACATCAAACGGCGACACATATTCAGTGTGCAGTTCCTTTGGCATTAGGGCAGGGATATCTAGATACTTCCCAAGGTTTGACATAATGAATTGTGCTACTTTTAAAGCAAGCAACGATGTTTTCAAATCTGTAATCAAAAAGCTCCTCAAAAACACTATCGAAGCAGTTCCTGTCGTTGCTACGTTAGTTCAAACGGTAACAACGGACTATTTTTCTCAGCGGATGCATGTCGATTTAAATCAATACAACTATTTTTTAAATCAATAAAATCATTTTCTAAATCCATAAAAGCATTTCAATTAATATTGGGAGTCATGTCTTTACTTTGTTGAGAATGTGGCCGCGTGATAAGCGGGATAATGTGCAGCGACGCGATCATTATAAATAACACCTTCATGCCGATCTAGATCCCTCCGCTTCGCTTACTGACGTCAGTAAAGTGTTCAAATCTGGATCAGTCTGTATCAGATCCGTTGCAGCCCCTTTTTTCGAGATTTGAGTATGGAGGAAAATAGAGAGGGTTGTGTTTTCTGGAACAACGGGAACACATATTCATGTATAAAAGACGTACGAAAGTGCATTTTGCATGATATGTCCCCTTTAATATAAACCTTGAGTTAACAAAATACTACTTATCAACTGTTTGTGTTTATTATATTTGATACAGTAATACAGAAACATTCTAACCAAAGTATATACCAGAGGTGGGGGACTCGAGTCCCATGACTTGACTCGAGTCAAATGAGTTGACTTGCCTAATTTTGGACTTGAGACTTGCTTGACTAACATTGATAAAAGACTCGACTTGACTTTGACTTGGTATTCATCACTTGAGACTTAGGCTTGAGACAGATGACTCGAAAGGACTTTACTTTTTAAAATAAAATATTTGCATTTGTTTTTGTATTGTACGAAGCCCCTAGAGGGCAATGAAAGAAAAAAAAGAGAGAGAAAGGAGAAAGTAGGAAGTGGAGCGCACAGGAGACGGCCGTTTCATTGCAGACGGTTATGTTTATGTGGGGAAATACATACATTATTTGAGATATATTTCAAACTCGGACTTCATTTTAGGGACATTTCGGCCAGGGGGGTAGAGTTATTTGTTCAAGCACCGGATCGGCAAAACAGGAGAGTCTGTGAACCAGTCTGCCTTGACCTATGTATTCATGTCTGTGACTCTCACAGTATCTGCTGCCCACAGCTGCTTCATAGAAGAAAACCTCCTTCACCTCATGAAATCTCTGCAGCACCAGGAGGCAGTAACGTGTAACTCAGCAGAATCTGAGAAGAGCAGCACCAGAGCTGTGCCTTCACTGTGTTTACCTTCATTAGAACAGCTAACGAGCCACACACACACACACACACACACACACACACACACACACACACACACACACACACACACACACACACACACACACACACACACACACACACACACCACACACACACACACACACACACACACACACACACACACACACACACACACACACACACACACACACACACACACACAGAGAGAGAGAACTGCCCAATTATTCCCCCTATTACCTGTTTTATGATGTCAGAGCCCCACTCTCCATTGTTGTTAATGTTGAAAATAAAACTCTAGTTTCATAACCACTGTCTTTTAACTGATTTAAACTGGGGTTAAACTTGACTTGCTTGACTCTCACCCCAGTAACTTGAGACTTGCACAAGTATGACTTACTCCCACCTCTGGTATACAGGAGACAGAGGGAGACGGCATGCTGTCACTGCGAGTCTCAGTATGCTCCATTCCTCTTGTGTTTTGTTTTTTTGGTCTAATTATTGTCTAAACTTTGTTGTGTCTGTATGAAACGTCATTTTGAGAGACCATGCTTTTGATCCTGTGGATTACATTTGCCTTCTGCAGACCATGTCTGGCCCTTCAACTTTCCAAGACCCACCTGAGTGACAGCACGAACAGGTATGGCGAGGAGCCCCGGCCTCTACGCTGCTACAGACGCGAGGCTATGCTAGAGCTACAATGCGATCGGCCTCCTACGAATACACCAAGCCATCTGTGCTCTTCGTTATTGGATGAAATCGATCGGGAGCCGCTTAGAAACACCAGGAAAAAGAGACGAGGAAGGAGGGGAGGCGTTCAGAATACGGCGGAGATTCAGCCGGCCACCACTTCCATCCATCATTCTCACAAACCTGCGCTCATTGAGCAACAACGTGGACACACTAAGGACATACACAAGGTACTGTCATGAATTTCTCGAGGCCTCTTTATTGTGTTTCACGGAAAGTTGGCTACAATCTACGATGCCTGAATCTTTTTTATTTATTCTACTAAAATCATACAAAAACGTATAATTCATACACACAAATGAACAAAATGAGTAGAAGCGGGAGGGCTGAAGTATAGCTTATGGGGAGTAGCCCTCCCGTGCATCATCATTAGCATCAATATAACAATGGCATTTATTTCGTCAAAAACGTATAGAAATCAAGGAGTACTGTAGTGGAAATTTGTATTATATCCTTATATGCTTAAACCAAATGCTTCTCATTTCCTAAGATGTACTGTTTTCTTCCATCTACTCTACTTGGGGTTTATTCCCAGGCGCTTCAAGGCCACAGAGCTGCTTTGGCTACTGGGAGACTCACACACAGTCACACAAGAACTTCCCTACTCTGAGAACCGTTATGCTATCTACAACTCAAGGACAGAAGATGTCTAATAACAATGTGACCGTGTGAAGACAGATTTCTAACTTTCCCACTCCTTTCCTATATAAGCTTTGCTACCACATTGTATGGCGCACACTCACGCAGACTATTCTATGCTCTGTGAGACCTGTGTCTATTTTTTCATTGTATCTTATGTTATTTGAAGCTTCAAATAAATAACTAGAAAGACAGCTCTGTTGGATTTACCATTTATTTGTTTTGATCACTTTGACTTGTACTCTCCACCGTGTTGTGTCCTAGATTTCCATAACAGTACAAAGAAATAAAGAAAAGTAATGAAAACTGGAAGAAAAAATAAAAATAAAAGTTAGGGCAAGAAAAAAGTAAATGCATATATAAATAATAATATCCAATAGTTGTTCGCTGGAGTAATCTGCAAATATAATTGTTTTTACTTTAGTTTTGAATTGTTGATGACTAGTAATACTTGAAAGGTCTGGGTGAAGTCCATTCCACGTTCTAACTCCGATTATGGATCAGCTGTGTGATTTGATGGTTGCTCTACAGGGCTTGCTACACAACCAGTTAGGATGCCTGGTTGGGTATTTCCTGACTGTGGTTTGGAACTGCTTTTGAATGTTATTAGGCATTTTGTTATGGAAAATGTAGTGCATAATCAGTACTGTTTTAAGCTTAACTAGTGTGCATCTAGACCGGGTGACGACATTACCTATTGACGCAGCAACCACTGTAAGTTATATTCTTGTTTAAATAGACTTCACTGTTTCATTTATTCTACTCTGTATAATCGTTCTGTAGTTATTGTTGCTCAACTGAACCTGTTACACTGGTCTCAGTGGGTCACTCAACCCTGCATTACAATATAGGCAGGGACACTCTGCTGTCGCCCATAAGCTGTCGAGAGTTAACTAATTAGAGGGGCGTGGCCTCACAGCTGTGAGAACTCAGCAATCAGGCGTCCATTTTAGGTAGCTCTTTCCTGGAGCGTCAGCTTCAGCGTCAGACTGACAAAGACATTGGAGTCCTGCTGGAGTCACGAGGGTGGCATAGAGGAGGCAAATCCTCCTCTGATTGAGCCAAGTTTCGCAGGTGTTTTATGTTCTTTAGTTTTTTAGCCCCTATAATCATGTGTATTTTCTCCATTCCTGTTCATGTGTCTTCTCGTAATTATCACTGGCCGCATGTATCTCCTAATCGCTATAACCGCCCTGCTCTCGTCTATTCTATGCTCCACTGAGATCCAACATCTTGTTTCAGGTGGCCTGTGGAACTGCCAGTCAGCTGTTCCTAAGGCTGACTTCATCTCTGGCAACGCCTCCCTGCAGTCTCTGGATTTCCTTGCTCTCACTGAGACCTGGATTACTCCATCCAACACATCCACCCCAGCAGCTCTCTCCACAGCATATTCCTTCTCCCATACACCCAGACTCACTGGCAGAGGAGGTGGCACTGGTCTCCTGCTCTCTCCCAAATGGAGCTTTTCCCTCTTCAAGCTACCTAACTTCACTCCTTCCACCTTTGAATTCCGTCACAGTAACCCATCCTATACAATGAACCATTGTTGTTCTCTACCGTCCACCAGGCGCCTTGGGGGACTTCTTGGAGGAATTAGATCATCTCCTCTCACACATCCCTGAAACTGGCCCTCCCGCTGTACTTCTCGGAGACTTCAACCTCCAGACGGGGAAGATAGCTGAACTAACATCTCTGTTAACCACCTTTGCTTTCTCACTGTCTCCATCCCCACCAACTCATAAAGCTGGCAATGTCCTTGATCTCATATTCTCAAGGCACTGCGCTACTTCTAACCTCTCTGTAAACCCGCTCCACACATCCGATCACTTCTTCATTTCATTCTCTCTACCCCTTTCCAAACATAACAAACTAATCTCTTCTCATCCTGCTCCTGTCCGCCGTAACCTCTCCCCCTCTACCTTTGCCTCCTCGGTGCTCTCAGCCCTCCCTTCCTCTGACTCGTTCCAACTCCTGCCTCCAAACTCTGCTGCAGAAACTCTCCTCTCTACTCTCTCATCCTCTCTGGACTCTCTCTGTCCTCTCACATCTCGGCAGGCTCGTCAGTCCCCTCCTGCTCCCTGGCTAAATGACGCACTGCGTGCTAATAGAACCGTCCTTCGGGCAGCAGAGCGGAAACGGTGGAAATCCAAACACCATGACGACCTCCTAACCTATCAGGCTCTCCTCTTTCTCTGCTTCGATCTCTCAGGCAAAAAGCACTTTCTTTCAAGATAAGATCCAATCTTCCTATTCCAATCCCAAAAAACTATTTTCCATCTTCTCCACCCTCTTGGACCCCCCCAAAGCCCCTCCCCCTTCCTGGACCCTCCCAAAGCCCCTTCCCCCTCCTCCCTCTTGGACCCTCCCAAAGCCCCTTCCCCCTCCTCCCTCTTGGACCCCCCAAAGCCCCTTCCCCCTCCTCCCTCTTGGACCCTCCCAAAGCCCCTTCCCCCTCCTCCCTTCTGTCAAGCGACTTTGTTAACCACTTTGAAAAAAAGGTTGATGATATTCGCTCTTCTTTTTCTGACTCACCTTTACTCACCGCTGGGTCACCAGACCCTCCTTTCACCCGCACACTAACCTCCTTCTCCCCTCTCTCTCCAAGTGAGGTTCTTACCCTCATTACCTCTGCCCGCCCTACCACCTGTCCTCTGGACCCTATCCCCTCAAACCTCCTTCAGACTATCGCTCCTGATATTCTACCGTTTCTCACCCATTTCTTCAACACTTCTCTAACTTCTGGTCACTTTCCAAACAGTCTCAAGGAGGCGAGAGTAAACCCTCTCCTAAAGAAACCCACTCTCAACCCGTCTGATGTTATAAACTACAGGCCTGTCTCTCTCCTCCCGTTCCTGTCTAAAACACTTGAACGCGCTGTCTTTAGACAACTCTCCTGTTATCTCCATCAGAACAACCTTCTGGATCCGCACCAGTCTGGTTTCAAGGCAGGTCACTCCACAGAAACTGCCCTCCTTGCTGTCACTGAGGAACTGCACACGGCTAAAGCAGCCTCCCTCTCCTCTGTCATCATCCTTTTGGACCTGTCTGCTGCATTCGACACGGTGAACCATCAGATCCTCCTTCACACTCTTCAAGAACTTGGAGTTTCAGGCTCTGCACTTTCCCTCCTCACCTCATACTTCAAAGACCGCACCTACAGGGTAACTTGGAGAGGGTCCGAGTCCGACCCTTGTCAATTAACTACAGGGGTCCCTCAGAATAAGGGCGTCAAATGAAGGCAACATCATCAACATCAGCTGTTAGCCCTCAGAGCTCACAGCTCCTCATATCTGTTCAGAAACTAGACAGAAGTTAAACAAGTACAAACCACAGACTGTCTGTGTCATGGAGAATACAGTTGCTGGTTTATTTATGTCTGTATAGGGCGTTCCGAGCTGAATAAGGGCGTCAAATGAAGGCAAGACGCCCGCCTGGCGGAAACGCTGGAATTAGGAATATCTTGTGATGAAGTGCACACTGACCTGAGCTCCAGGGGCCTCCTTCTTCTCCTCCATGCTGCTCATCAGCTGTCCTGATGAAGACCACAGAGCTGCTTCATTATTAATATAATACAAATATTTAGATATAATTCATCACAAACTGTCAGCAGTGAAGAGGAGGAATTCAAAGAGTTTATTCAATGATATGTTCTATTTCTAGATGCTTATGTGCCTTGTCTCATCTCTGCTGCTGTGACGTAAACATGGTCCAAATGGATCCATTTGGTCAATGTGATGCTAAGCAGAGGAGAACATGATAGAAAGGTCAGATAGTTATTAACGTTACATGCACATTACTTTAACCATTACGATAACAAGTTGGTTTTCTGTGTTAATTATTATTAATATAATACAAATATTTAGATATAATTCATCATAATCTGTGTAGCAACTTACATTCTAACTTACAGCTCACAGTTTGTTCACTTTTATTTCATTAAAATGACTTTATTCACATAGAAAGTGACATTAATAATAATAATCCTTATATTTATTATAAGGATTAATCAATGACTCTCAAAGCGCTTTACAAATACACATTACACATACAGATCATACATGTAATGGTCATCTACTGTGGACAATACCGACAGGAGCAAATTCGGGTGAAGTGTCTTGCCCAAGGACACAACGGCCTGACGTAGTGGGGCGGGAGCGGGTTTCGAACTGGAGTTCCCCAACGCCCCCTTGATCTGATGATCAAACGCACAGACCACTGCGCCACCTGTCCCTTAATGGTTGTTTGAACCACGGTTATAGCGCTATCCGTGTGTAACTATCACTAAGTTAACACAGAAAGCAAACATTAGCTAGTGAGACTGTTTAATGTACTCCATGTATATGTTACGGGTCCCCGATATGAAGACCACAGTAACAGTGAGGATACCTGTGAGCAGGTGAGACAGGAGCAGACTTATTACTGAATATCGTTCTTAATGTGATACCAAGTCCATCTGAGACATGTGTACACCTTCAGACAGCCTCCCAGTGAAGCGTACGTTGTTTACTCAGAGTTTGAAAGCAGCGTGGAGAAGTTTTCAGCTGCGTTAAGCTGTGATCCTCTCAGGTAAATGCAATGTCATGTAATGTAATTGACGTGAGTGTTTTGAACACTGTTATTTTATTTTTGATTCTCTGGAAGGTACCGTGTTGATCCGTGGCGCACTCATAAAGTGCAGGGCTGGAGTGACTTTCGCTGTTGGGTCTCGGGTTTGAGTCCACCATGAACTTTTTTGTTATTATCATGTCGATGGACACTGAATATTATGTAGTTTGAATAGAGGATTCCTAATATTGTTTGCCGAGACCAAGATTAATGACCCGTCAGCATTTTAAAGTCTAAATATCCCTGCACATGCAGCAATGACATTTCTGCTGCTATCTTTGCAAAACGAGTTAACAGTCACATGTGATCTGGATGAGTGCTGCAGAATGCCGTTTTTAAAAGGGATATGTGTGTGTCTTTCATATTCAACATGATCGCTGGTAGATAGCCACAGAAGATGTAACACAGTTTAATCTGGGCGGATCCCATTTTCCCTGGGCGAATCACAGTTTACCTGAGAGGATCACAGTTTAACACAGCTGAAAACTTCTCCACGCTGCTTTCAAACTCTGAGTAAACAACGTGCGCTTCACTGGGAGGCAGTCTGAAGGTGTACACAGGTCTCAGATGGACTTGGTATCACATTACAGTGTGCGAAAAAGTACACGTCCCACCGTCCGGGACGTGTTATTTATATCGGACAAGTAGATCTGTCAATTGACTTGTCCGGCGGACAAGTGACGTTTATTGACAAATTATTGATACATTCAGTTTACAAAAGGCAGAACTCATTCGCAAATTGTCCGTGTCCGCCATTGTTCGTTTAGAAATGTTAGTTTCGGTTCTGCTTGTCGATTCCTAAGGAAATGCATCTCGCCGCTTTCTGTACAGTTAGACGGGGGCGGGGCGGGAAGTGTAGCACAGTGGCAGGGTTGGGAAGCAAAACTCGGTTCCGAGTAGGAACAAATAACAATTGTCCGGTACCGGGATTAATAAGAGTTGTGAGGCCGAGCCCCGCAGCTCTCTCATGCTCCTGCACGGTGCAGCTCAGCGTCTCTCCATCTCTCTTTCTACACACAGCGGCTCCGCTGCCCGTTTAACAGCCTCATCTTTGTCAAATTTTCTTATGTTCTTTCTCTAACACGTAATGAAGGTTATTAAGCGTTTTAGCTCCTGTGTTGTTAATATTGACCGCCATTTCCTTTATGAAGTGAAGCAGCCTCCCTGTCTGTGTCCTCGCGCTGTCCGCACATCCCCGGACCCCCAGACTCGGAGGAGCAGGGATGTCAGTATTGTTTTTGAAGCAGGGTATAGAAAGTAGCTACATTATTGAAATGAAAATACTATTTATTTACTTTTACAAACAGTGAGCAGCTGGGAAGCTGCAGCATGTGTATTGCAGGACACGTGTAAGCGTGCAAGCGTCTTTGAGTTGTAGAAAAGCGCTAGGCCTATAGGCTATAAATATAATGTATTATTATTATTATTAGGTTATGTCCTATGTGTTGGACATGTGTGGTTGGACTCTGTCTCACAGGCAGGTTGCAGTCACAGTGTAACATCAGAGGAGACTGGGCCAATTGTACATTCTCAAACTGCACCACTTAGAACTAACTAAACAATGCAGAGATTATTTTTATATAATTGTATTCAATAACCGTAAGAAATTCAACAGTATGAAGTGATTTGTAAATAGGAATACAGATTTGACTTAATGTTTTCATAAATATATTTTTCTCCCAGTTTGACTTATTTTTACCCTCTCAAAGAACCGGAATCGAGAACCGAAAATAACCGGAATCGAAAAGCAGAACCGGAATCGTTCAAATCCAAACGATACCCAACCCTTTGTGTGATGCAGTAAAATCTTACCGCTCACTTACGTTAGCGGTGTCGTAAAAACTGTGGGAAAATGTAAAATACGATGACGAAGAAGAAGATTCCAGTGGCCCCAATTTTTCTCCATTCTGGACAAGTGAAAAATGTATTCGGACAAGTAAATTGCCAAACTCACTTGTCCATGGACAAGTACTCTCTAAAAACTTTTTCTCACACTGCATTAAGAACGATATTCAGTGATAATTCGGGCAACAATAGCTGGTTTTAAGGATTTATTTGAGCGGATCACAGTTTAACACAGATGAAGACTTCTCCACGCTGCTTTCAAACTGTGAGTAAAGAACGTGTGCTTCACTTGGAGGCTGTCTGAAGGTGTACACAGGTCTCAGATGGACTTGGTATCACATTAAGAACGATATTCAGTAATAAGTCTGCCAACAATAGCTGGTTTAAATGATTTATTGGAGCTCGCAATGTTTTGAACAGACATCCCCAGTCAACTCGTTTTTCTTTTTGTAGTCCTCGCTGTTCGCGTCCGGATATCGCCATTGTAACCACAACCTCACACACTGGTACTGAATGTGCATCAAAGTGTTCCTATCCAGCCAAATATACCAAAGGATTTATGTAAACGACAGAAGAAGCGATCGAAATGTGTATTTCAGTCTAAGGCCACGCCTCCACATCTGTCAACCAGTTGATCGGGGAACCAGTTAAACCGGAACACCGGTCACTAAAATGCATTTAAACTAGAGAATCATAATGCTACAAACACTACAGCATACTTGTGTAACAAACATCCAGTATAACACTACCTAAACTATACCTTTCATAAGGTGCATATTTATTCATAACTTCCCATGTATGGAAATATTTAGTGGGCGGGAGCCTTCAGACACAGTAGGCTTGTTTGAGACAAGCAAGACCTGCGCAGACCTGCGCAGACCTGCGCAGTTGCGATCAACGTCTTGCTAGTGCGTTGCATGATGGGTAGTCATTTTGTCCGACTTGCTCTGGAGGCTCGCCCACATGAGACTTTGAAATCTCGCGGGACAAAGACGCCCGCAGCCTTGAGAGCGAGGCGAGTTGGCGCAGTTGCTCTCCACGAGCTGCGGAAGCGAAATGCTTGATGGGAAACGGCTCGCTGGTATCTCGAGCTGAGCGCTCATTGGTGGTTTTTACCACGTGCTGCTGATAAAACTCTCCCATTGGCTGGCAAAAGTTTGTTGTTGTTTTGTGTCAGTTTTACGTCGCCACATCCATTCCCATTTTTCATCATTGTTCCACAATGTTCATCATCATGAAATTAATATCTATATATTTTATACTATACTGCTTACCGTTTTCATACTTTATATATCTTAGCATATTCATACACACTGTTCATACTGCTCACAGGCTGATATCTAGTGTATTCATACCCCACTGTTCATACTGCTCACAGGCTGATATCTAGTGTATTAATACACACTGTTCATACTGCTCACAGGCTGATATCTAGTGTATTCATACACACTGTTCATACTGCTCACAGGCTGATATCTAGTGTATTCATACACACTGTTCATACTGCTCACAGGCTGATATCTAGTGTATTCATACCCCACTGTTTATTCATCATTCATTCTATATGTTATTCTGTAGATTGTGTACATTACTTTCCACTTCACTGCTTGTTGCATCTGGTTAGAAGCTAAACTGCATTTCGTTGTCTCAGTACCTGTAATATCTGCAATAACAATGACGTTTCTCTTTAAGTTAAACCAAATCATTAAAATAAAATATATTGTAATGTAATGATTTGGTTTAACCTTATTTATTGAATACATCATTTAAAATGGCAAGATTAAATCAAATTACATCCATGTTGTACACATCATAAAGCTTAAAGTGGCAGCTAAAGAATTAACACAGCAGCAGGTCTGTTCAATTCATGCTCATTAAGCTTCATGTGTGCGGATCTGAAGGGACTGATCATGTGTAGCCTGTCCACCTATCAGTTTTGATAGCAAACCCAGCCAGTCAAGCCGACTCCGAGCTGTCCGACTTAAGACGAGCTTGTTGACACCTCCCCCGGCTGCGATCGGCTACTCTCGTCTACTTTCGAGGCGAGCCGCAATGTGTCTCAAACAAGCCTACTATCTCACTAGCACCATTTCCGTGTCGGACCACGTTATCCCCAAGATGGCGCCGCGCGGGGAAAGCTAAGCTAACACGCACACACATTCATACACTCTTTTTAACATGTAAACAGCGCTACAAACACTCCACACGTTTAGTGGGCCGTCACACTATATACGCGAACATTATGGGGGGGGTTCATATTTTGTGTAGCTTTTACTAACCTGTAATGAGCAGGTGAGACAGGAGCAATGAGGACAAGGGGTTATTTGGTTTCCTTCCAGATTGCTTCTGAGGAAACACCGGAAGTCCGTCCCTCTAACCAGTCCCCGGAACACAAACGTTCCGCCACACTACCAAATGCACTGCTCAACCCCGCCAACGAAATGAAAATAGACAGATGTACAAAACAAAGGCATATTCCAACTCCAAACAATAATAATTATTATATCAATGTGGTCACACATCCCAGGGGTGCCACATATACAGTATTTTCTGTATATTGTGTATTCTTTAGATACTCTAGTGCAGGGCTCTCCAACACGTCGATCGCGAGCTGCCATTCTGATTCCGATTCTACTTTTCGATTCCGGTTCTTAACGGTTCTCAATTCCGATTCTTTGAGGGGCAGGGTAAACAAATTATACATGCTTCTTCCACCAAAAAAATTACATTTATTCGAGAAACTTTTACACAGGTTAGTTTACAGTAATATTCACATTAATCAGTCTGTTTATATTCACTGCCATATAACTGTAACCTGAAAACCACTGAAGCTGCAACAGTCTAACTTTTATATTATTTTTGTTGTTCATTCATATATTATTTTACCGTTTTATTTTTGCATATTTTTTTATCTCCAGTTTAAAACTATACGTCTGGGTTACTGTCCTATAGTATACATTGGAATGATTTCAAACCTGTTTTATCCCAATAATTATAAAAGAGTGCCTTGTAAATATGTGTTTACATAAATTGTGATCAAAACGTTTGAGACCCACTGAGATAACTTAGACTAAAGTGAACTATCTAAACACTCGGAGTCCTTTACCTCACTGAGCTGTAGTTATCAGCCTCAGTCGGACTGGAGAGGACTCTCCCTCCACATCATTGTAGAAACATCTTCTTCTTCCGTTAGAGCAGCTAGCACCAGATCTATGCTAATAACAACAGCGCGTACCGGTGGACCCTCCCTCTCTCCCACGCTCACTCGCACGTTGGCTGTGAGCTGCGGGCGCCAGATAAGCAAACATTATGAAGGTAGATATGGTGCAAAATGTGAGAGCGTGTAAAACCTGATGTGAGCACTTGCAGAAAAAAAATCTGAGTTTGTGTGCTTACATTTACACTTGCATAAAATATCCACGTAACTGTGAACCAAATGTACACTTGTATAAAATATCCACGTAACTGTGAACCAAATTTAAAGTCACAGAAGAAAAAAAAAGTTTTGTAGCTTGTAGAAAAAAAATGAACTTCGAGATGAAATGTTCACTTGCAGAAAAATACATATTTTTTAAATATATTTTCCATTACAACTGCAACTTTATTTATTACAACCTCTCAAATCAGTCATTACAACTTGACGAATCTGCTCTGTGGCAGTATAAATCGACGAATCTGCGGTCTTGACTTGTGCTACACTTCTTGCGATAAATGTGTCGCAAAAGTAATTTTCACCTGTATATGTGGGGGAGCTGTCAGCGCAGCGCCTCCATAGATCTGGCGCCTTAGGCGAACATCTATAATGCCAGTGCGACGGGCCGGCCCTGGTCCCAGGTTACGCTTTAGGAAGTGTAGGTACAACCATAGAGATATATATATATAAACACGTGTTTATATATTTATGGGTACAGGGTACAGCGCTACATTTCCCGCCCCGCCGCAGTCATACAATAGGCTACGGAGAGCGAGAAACATTTCCTCAGGCATCGAAAAGCGGAACCGAAATTCACATGTCTAATACCTCATTCACACCAACGCAACTCCAGTTCAAGCCCCGTGCTAGAGCTATTCAGGTTCAGAACCGGTTCTTCGGTTTAGCTCTGGCTCTTTTCACACCGCCCAGAGTCCGACTGGTGCTGCGTCATTTCGTCATCGTTTGCGTCATGACGTAACCGTTTGCGTGCCTGCTTCATAAAGCCAAACCGTGCGGAAACCCCTCACAGCTGACACCGACAACAATGGACGATTGTGTTGAAGCGCTACTTGTTTTGGTTTTGCTCTGTCGAAACGAAATGGAAGAAATGGGACGACTTTACTACCAATTTTACAGTCGTTACATGTTAAATTCAAAACTGCTTTACAATCCTAAACATCAACAACGATTCAGATTCCGTAGGAGAAAGAAGGTAAATATACGTCCTACTCGATGTTAGAGTTATCTGTTGTTAGCCTCTGCATGCGCCAAGCTCAAACTACCCAGCTTTGCTAAATTAATTACTATGGTATAACATTCAAACTGATTCTCAATGTTATTTCCACAGATCATGTTGAAGCTGGCGGAAAGGTGGAGGTCGCGTGTTATTTGGACACAGCCCAGATCTTCCGACTGGTGGAACACCATTGTTCCAGACTTCTCCCCTCTACAATTCATGCAGAATTTCTGCGTGTCCAGGCAGTCCTTTGACTACATCTGCAACCAGGTCAGCGGCGTTATGGAGAAAAGAGACACAAATTACCGTCTGTGTATACCCAAGAAAAAACGGGTTGCAATTGCCCTCTGGAAGCTGGCCACCGGAGGTGAATACAGGACCATCAGCCATCTTTTCGGGGTAGGCCAAAGCACCGTTTGCCTCTGTGTTCAGGATTTCTGCAGGGCAACCATGGAAGTGCTGCTTCCACTACATATCACATTTCCTGATGTGGAGAAGTTGGTGGAAATGGCCACATCCCTATTTTAGCACCCCGAGATTATCCCAAGGACTATTATAACAGAAAAGGATGGCATTCTGTTGTTCTACAGGCTGTTGTTGATGGCAGGGGGATGTTCTGGGATGTGTGTGTTGGCGACCCAGGTAGTGTACATGATGCTAGAGTGCTAAAACAATCCAATCTTTGGGTGGCTATCAGTGATGGCGTGTTGCTAGGCCAAAACAAAATGACCATCTCTGGCTGTGATGTGTGACATTACCTAATTGGTGACCCAGCCTATCCAATGGAAAGATGGCTAATGAAACCATTTTCGGACACTGGGAGACTGACCCCTGAACGGCACACCTACGATTACAGGCTGAGCAGTGCACGGTCGGTTGTTGAGATGGCGTTTGGAAGGCTAAAAGAAAGATGGAGGTGCCTCCTAAAAAGGAACGACTGCGAGCTGGAGCTCAGCAAAATAATGACAGTGACTTGCTGTGTCCTACACAACATATGTGAGGAACATAGCGACAACTTCACTGACGATTGCCATGAACTTGTGTACGACCAACCCGCTTTACACCCCTTACCAGATAATGGTAGACAAGAAGGAGCTGATGTTAGATCCGCATTGATGGACTATTTCAACATGGGGGACCACTAATATTACTGCAGTTAAACCTGATTTATTTTGTATCATGCCTCTTTTTTTTTTTTACAATAAAATCACTGGATCAGACTTGAAGTGTGTTTATTTTGTATACAAATCACAGCATCTAGATACAAACAGGTATGAACTATATTCTTATAAAAAAAGTGCATAACCAAACGGTTTAGACTATATTCTTAACTCAAATACACAGTGGGCCAAAATAAAAATAAATGGTTACTAGTCGAGGGCCGGACTGGTTCAATGTTTATTGAAAAACGTATTGAAATGAACTTATTGCACATATAAAACCTGGAACTAACAAAGCTTCAATTGTTGCCTATAAAAAGATTACACATTAAATC